>QNGE01005206.1:28538-47534 GCA_008508345.1 Paragonimus westermani | reverse complement strand
AGTCGCTGATCTAGTACGAGTCAAGAAACCTTCAGACTGTACTATTAGGCTGCCAGCCTTCAAGATAATTTGTCTTTAAAGAAGAATGCTCCGTGGTGACCTGGTAGAAGATTTCAAGTTTATAATGGACTTTACGAAAGTACCAATCAGTACTTTCTTCATATGAATGAGGATGCTCCATCTGAGGAGCACCATATGATGATCCGCAAGCCCTAATCAAACGAGGGTGTCTGCGCTCTATTCTTCTCCCGCAGGGTGATGAACGCGTGGAGCGAGCTATCCGCGTGCACTCTCGAAGCCCCAATCGTCGAAGTGTTCGTGTACAGGCTATGTCTGACCTGAAGCCAAGTGTTTCTAGGTCTGAGTTGAACCTGGTGTGTGCACGTAAGTCTGGCTGTAAGCCGTGTGGATGTAAGTGTGTTGTATATGGCTCCTTCCGGAAGTAGACGGTTTGATGTATGTTGACACGCGTATACAGCTTTAGTAAGTATTTTGAAATACGGTGAATAACTTTTTGTATCAGATGTGAAGCTGTTAGGAGGGATGTTTGGAGTCCGGGCACAACGCACTGACAATGGCTAATGTCTACTACAGCTGTGCACATCTCACGGTTTGTGTATTTCGAGCACTGCATTCAAATACAGGAAGAAGCATTGTGTTACTTGGATACCTCCGTGTGCTTCTCAGCCGCGGACACATTTGGATCATATAGCAGTTAGTTACAGATGGTGCCTCCCTGCTAATGACTGTCATGCCCTTTGGAGCCACCACCTGGTGTCGGACCATGCCGTTGTGCATGCCAGTTTTTTTTATTTGCCCATAGGACTTACGCTCGTGAATGCTGGGTGTTTAACTGACACTCGAGCGATGAGGATGTAAAGAACGCTTACCAAAAGACGTTAGTGAAGAATTTGCCCTGTTTGTGTCGGACGAAGCATCCTATTGAACACTGGGAACAAATCGTCTCAGCTATGAAATCCTGCTGCGAACAAGCATGTTCCGAAGGAGCTGTTCAGTCTCAACAGAACTGGATTACCGTCACGTCGATAAATCTTATGATCAAGCGTCGGTCTATCCCACCGGGTTCTGAATATGATGAGGACCGTCGAGAACTTGAACGCAAGCTGACTGAAAGCTTGCGCACAGACCGTGGACACTACTCGGTCCAACAATCGAAAGAGATCGAGGAAGACTTTTTATCTGGGAATAGCAGAAGGCGTTTTTCCCTGATTCGTGGTTTCACTGAACGTCAAGTCGGTGTAAATGAGACCACCTGTAAAGAAGATGGTTCAATTATTATCAGCAAGTAGCGCCAAATTGACAGGTGGGCTAAAAATTTTGAACAGCAGTTCGGTTGGCCTCAAACAGATCATGTGGAAGACGAGACTCGATTGGTCAGCTATTGCATCCCAGACGGCCCTCCGTCGGAATTAGAAGTGGCCATGAATCTTAAGTTATCAGAGCGTAATTAGGCTTCTGGACCAGACCTCTCTCCTTCTCTTTGCATAGATGGTGGAGTGAGGTTGCCATCAGAACTGACAAAAATCCTCCAGACGATCTGGGAAACTGAAGAGGCACCTCGTAATTGGTGCCTATCTATAGTCATTCCCGTTTTCATAAAAGGGGCTCGAAGTCTATGTGACATCCACAGAAGCATCAGTTTGGTGTCCGTTGCGTCCAAGTTAATCAATGGCCCCAATGTACGTCAGATAACAAGGCCCGAAGAATGTCCAGTACGCGAAAAACAAGAAGGATTTAGATCCGATCGCGGTTGCGTTGATCACATTTTCACCTCACTACGGATTTCGAAGTATCGCATTCACAAAGGCAGCCGCCAGCCGTGATCATTTCGAAACAGAGGCCGGTCTGTGATTCAGTTGAACGTAAAGCTCTCTGGAGTTGATTGCATTCCACGTGCGCATCAGAGAATAAGCGAATCAATTGAAATAACTGCATACTCAGTCTGCAAGCTGTGTGAGAGTTTATGGACAAATGTCTCGTGTGTTCATCACTTGTAGTGGCGTTCGCCAGGGGTGTACAATTCCCCCTTCGTGGTCATTTTTGTCATGGACGACATTCTGAAGGGAACGCTTCGTGAATCCAGTGAGCTTGGTGTTTTTTGTATCCTGCCCGCGACGCCATTGTTGTATCTGTATCTGATCCCCATCCACTACATGCCTTACGGACAATAACAACGCTAGTGAGAACAAGTCACTCAGTAGAAGCGCATTGTATATTGTCGCATTTACAAGCAATCGGGTCATTTTAAAGTGCATGGATGAGTGAGCCATTGGTCGCTGAAGCCACGCCCAATCAGAACACTCTTGGCGCCTTGGCACGAGTGTGGGACACACAGGCGGCCTTGACGCATATACAACACCACCTCCGCCTTAGCTTGAATGGCGGTCAGACCTGTAGCGTGTGTTCTGCGTAGGACAAAATGTAAATTGCCGACTCACAGGAGTGTCCATTGATGCAGTAATGTAAATTAGGTCATCACTTCCTGCCTCCTATACTAAATGATCCAAAGGACATTGAAAGAACACATCTCCTTTGACCGTTTGAACTGTATACTGCATAAGCGCATGAGCCTCAGCAGCAGCAGTGGTAGTAGTTGTAGTAGAAGTAGTTGTAGTAGTGGGTGTAGTGGCAGTAGTTGTAGTAGTAGTTGTAGTAGTGGGTGTAGTGGCAGTAGTTGTAGTAGTAGTTGTAGTAGTGGGTGTAGTAGTTGTAGTAGTAGTTGTAGTAGTGGGTGTAGTAGTAGTAGTTGTTGTAGTAGTGGGTGTAGTAGTTGTTGTAGTAGTAGTGGGTGCAGTAGTTGTAGTAGTGGGTATAGTAGTAGTAGTAATAGTAGTAGTAGTAGTAATAGTAGTAGTAGTAGTAGTAGTCGTAGTAGTAGTAGTAATAGTAGTAGTTGTCGTAGTACAACGTATCCAATCAGTTTCGGTTGGCGGTATGACGGCATCATGTCAATTTGATTCCGGAAGTTGCAGATTGGTCCGTTTGAAATGAACGAAGCAGCCCCGAACGGCCGTCCACAAATGAATGAATTGCCAGTAACTTTCGCAAGCTAGTAGAACGGTACGGATCGGAATAGAAGTACTGCAGATCGAACACAGCTTCAGGCCAAGGAAAGTTATCCTGCGCGGGGAAACCCCACAAATGTGTTTACCAGAAGGCATGTAGTCGGGCAGAAATTGCAGCCAAACAAATTGGAGACTTGCGCAAACAGTTGGAACAGGCTACGATCCGTTCTTGATTCGAATGAACAGCAGATCCTCAGTTTACAAAGTCTACTGAAAAAAAGCGAAACAAACAAAGAAAATTTGATGAATAAATTGCAAAAGTCGGAAACCAGTGGAACAAAAATGTCCAGCGAATTGACACAGTTGAGAAGAGAGCACAACCAGAGCTGTTCGAGCATCACACAGTAGGCATATGAAAACAACGAATTGTCCATAAATGCAACGAAATATAAACGTGTTCACCAGAAAGCATGCAGTCGGGCAGAAATTGCAGCCAAACAAATTGGAGACTTCCGCAAACATTTGGAAAAAGTCACTCAAGAGAAGCGCATTGTACATTGTCGCATTTACAAGCAATCGGGTAACTTTGAAGTGCATGGATGAGTGAGCCGTTGGTCGCTGAAGCAACGACCAATCAGAACACTCTTGGCGCCTTGGCACGAGTGTGGGACACACAGGCGGCCTTGACGCATATACAACAGTGTTGAGCTTAATCCTGGCGCTAGATTGACCGATCTGGAGTGCGCGGTCAACATGGTCCTACTCAGCCCCTCTGCCGAAGACATGCGGACCATGCAGATCAGGGCGAGTGACCAGGCTAGTTTGCATGGACTGCGCTTCGCACCTTCAAAGTGCTGCTTCAAGACTGGGACACTTCCACCCATACTTTTTTATTGCAGGTAATCCGCTTGAGACTGTGGACAGTTTCACATACTTGAGTAGCACTGTCACGTCAGTTTGTAATATTGCTGATGAGATATCATCGAGGGTATCACGAGTTGCCTTTGCCAAGCTGCGTCATCTGTGGCGCTGAAAAGACGTTCTGTTGTCGCTGAAAGGAAGGGTATATAACGCCTGCGTGCGTTCCGTTTTGCTGTATGGTTCGGAAACGTGACCAGTTCACAAGGAAGATATCAGCACGCTAGCTGCGTTTGACCATCGTTGTCTTCGCCAATTGGCCCACATAAAATGGACTGATCGCGCGAGCAATGTGGCAGTTCGTCGGCGCGGATTCCGGAACGCTTGGGATACGCGGTCAATTGGTCAAATAATTCAACTTCGCGGAACATATATCGTTCCTAGTCGCTAAAACCAGATGGACGATAGGTTACATTAAACACTCATTCCTCCTACCTGCTGCACGATTACACCTTTATAAACTGCGTGTACGACCCCAGTTTGAGTACTGCACTTTCATATGTGGCCACCCACGCAAGTCTGGTAGGCTAACTCTGAAAAACCTGCAACGTACATTCACGAAAAGCTTATTGGGTCATCCATCTTCTCTGAGCCACAGAGAATTCCGCAACAAGCCTGCAATTGACCCTCATTGGTTACGGCGACTCGAGCTTAACCTTTCACTCATGTATAATCTGGTCTATGGCAATGAATTTGCCGTTAGCTTCGCCACTTGCTTACAACACAGATCGAAGTATAACCTCAGAAACAAGGACTTCACCTTGGCAGCTCTTAAATCCCGGAAAAGCAGCGTTCAAATTTTTTCCTAGTAAAATATCCCTACATTCGAAACAAACTCCCGTGCGCAATTAGATACAGTTAGAATATACACCAATTCAACCGGAACTTGGAAACTTTCCTAACATTGACGAACGTTATGTCAATTTCCAAGCTCTACTTGTCTGAGGACGTTATCTTTGAAAACGGACCTAATAACATCTGACGAAAAACTTCCTGTTTTGCGTGATGTTAAGCCACACACCCCTCGAACCGATCAAAACTACCGTTTTCAGGATAGATGTTTTACTTTTAGACTTGCCAGCCAACAGGGAAACATGTCGATATTCAACACATTTATGTGAAACAGTTTGTCCCCTTTTTGAACTTGAATAAAAATGCATGAAATGAATTGCGTCTCCTCATTGTTTTATTCAAACACATATATGTGTCAATATACATGCCCGTTAGTAACAACTCCAACATCCTGGTACACTGTTACCCCGCACTCATTGATAGTTTGTTTGTCTGTGTTGTAAACCATCATGCAAAGGCTGTGCATACTAAAAGTTTTCGGGTAAAGGCCCATTCTGTTCTTCTCATGATTGCATAATGAACTTGAGTAGCAACTCCTCTTCCTTCTTCCCTGATAGACCACCAGGCAACCTCTCGGTATTGTCAAGCACTGTTCTCATTCTATATACCGGCTGCAAAGAAATGATTGACATTTGAATCCGGCAGTAATCGTATGCCAGGAAAAGCTTATAATCGATCTTTTCTCATGTGATTTGATAACAGCTGTTCGCTCATGGTATATATTTCATCAATTAACACGACGCTATTAACGTCACATAGAAGGTTATGCCAGAATATCATATGTCCCATTGTTCGTCATAGCTCACATAGTCGGTTTCACGTTCTCCCGTTTATCGCGTGATACCGCTTTCCATTCTTCGTTCCGCTGATATATCCCGCGCGAGAAAACATCCCACTCTGCCCGGACACTTAAAATTCCGTAATGGTTGAGCACACCGCAAGCTCCCCAAAATTCTTTGGAAGTTGAGCGGAGAGTAGCGTCCGATTGAGGGGTCTATGCGTTTCCCGCGAAAGTGTATGCGTCCCCACCTCGCTCACCTCATGGAAATTTTTCTCCCCATTATCCCTGGACTACCTACATGGAATAATGATCAAATTCTTCACCAATACGCCCTTCCATCCTCTATGCACTTTTTTCGCGCAAGCTTGAGCATTAGGCCAGTGATCACCTTGTGGATTCCCGGTCGATGTAACAAATCAGTTATTTTATCGAATTGGGCAGATCCCAAGTGTTATCGTCTCAGAACCATGTAGCTCAAAGATTTCTGCCTGAATATGAATTTTCCCTTCATATAATGTCTGTTTTGTTGCCCTATTCACATAGCTGACTCATCGTACAATTTTNTTATCGTCTCAGAACCATGTAGCTCAAAGATTTCTGCCTGAATATGAATTTTCCCTTCATATAATGTCTGTTTTGTTGCCCTATTCACATAGCTGACTCATCGTACAATTTTCAAATTCGGTGTTCAAATGTGTATATGCTCCAAAATCTCTACGTTGACCACGCTCTCCTGAGCGTGTTTCTCACAAATGCGTCGAGAAATATACCATTATTAATATAATTATAATTACTTCGCATAGCTCGCGATGGTTAGGTCACGTGCTCCTTATGCCAGCTGAGCGTTTACCGTACCGTGCATTGTATACTGAGGCAACCAAAAGTAGGGTAAAACCGCGTGGTGGTCGAGCAAAAACGCGGCCACGAAATATCAGGATCTTGACTGCAAAGTGGACAGACATCGCCTGCCTGAATGGGGTCCTCGTGGTCACTCAAACTGCTGGTCAGATGCGCCATCCGAGATGGCGATGTGTCGCAGTCAATGGCGTACCTGTATCCGTACCATTTCTAGTTCTTCCGCCTAATCTTCTAGTATTTGTCGAACTTCTTAATAACGTTTCCTTCTAAGATGTTCCACGTCAATGTTGAGGTGAGCGGCGACCCGAGCCACAGTACCCTCGGTCAGGCTCAAGGCTGTTATGTTGACGATGACCTCCAAACGAGAGAGACAATATTTGCAGGTGGGCGAGTACGGATAATTTGGAAAGTTTGAGGGGATTACATATGAAGTGGCCAAGTAGAAAATCTGGGCGTCCGGAGCGTCCAGGAGAAATCTGCCGACAGATCTCACAAACAAGCCACGCACTGGAGCTCCAGCCTGTTGATGGGTGTCCAACGCCTCGAAGGCATGTAGGGGTGAGGCGCTAATTTTGTACGAGGCGAGAAGCCCTCAGGCTATACTAGTATTCTGCGAGCCTTCAATCCACCTAGTCTGTACAAAAAGTCTTCAGCCTATCGGCCGCGAAGCTGAAAATCTACAAACTGTGTGCTCCGCCTCAACTCGAGTATTGCACATTCATTTACTGCCATCTACGTAAGTCTGTTAGGCTTGTGTCAGAAAAACTTCAACGATCACTCATCAAAAGGTTATTGGAATATTTTCCTTCGTTCACAAAAATAACTTTGTGTTGGTCCTCTCTGGTTGCGTAGACTGAAGTTCAACCTGACGCTGCTCTATAAACTCATACATTCGGAAGCGATTACCACAGCGTTCAACGTCCACTTACAACACAGACCTCCTAATAGTCTGAGAAATAAGGGATCCACCTTGCCAACACTGATAACCCTGAAATATACAGTGCAAGCTTTATCCATGTAAAGTATTCCTACATTTGGAATAAACTTCCAGATGAAGTAAGAGCCAGTAACAACATTCAGCGCTTTAAGAAGGGTTTGGACAGCTATCTTACGTTACCAACCACAATGTCTATCTTCAAACTCTCTGTTACCTCCTGATGATCTTTTTGAGTGTGGTCCAAGAAACATTTAGCCATCGGATGCGTGTTATGTAGATAAGCATCCCGCTGTCTAACCTCCGTCGAAAACAGCCTGCTTGGAACGGTTTTTTATGTGGTTTACTCACAAGATCATTCAGCACTTGGCATACTACGCGCTCGCTGAGCTGTTTGCAACTCAACATTATTTCAAGGACATGCGTTTATTCACATATATACACTGCCCAAATTGCTATAAAATGCGGAATTGCCGCTTATTAATGAATCCAGCAAAACGACGTAATGTGGGCTTTAGTTATCACACGCACATTTCCTGCGGCCTTCCAAACCGTCGACCCAATTCTCCGTTCGCCCGAATAAATCCAGATTGCGTAGAAAAATGCCACAACAACCAGTACACAGGGTTATTTATTCCAATAATCATAGCAAAAATAACAATATCGCATGAACACTTTGTCGAAAAATTCCGCATACACATTGTTTGTCATAGTAAATGTAATCACCCCACATTTTCTCAACTAACGTGTGAAACTAAATTCTTTGTTTCAATCCCCATGAATGTCCATCGTGCGAGGAAATTTTTCTACGACAGATGAACGCACAGAACTCCGTGTTAACTAAACGGTTCGCGAGATGTCCAACATTTTGACGTCTTCGAGCAATCCATGAAATCCTGCTTCGGACTATGCCAAATCGATTGCTGGATTCTAGGATTCTCTGCCCTACCTCTCCTACGCCGACATATCTTGACATTTCCCGGATGCGAATTTTGTCCCCATAATGACGAAACACTTCAAAGATCCGGTTGAATGTGTAACATGCTGGCCAGCCGACTCTACTTTGAATGCCCGTGACTTTGCGGACCAACATTCGGGCAACGTGGGCGCACCAGGGGACAGCGCTCTTCCGGAGTAGGGGTTCGTACAACAGTTCTGAAAAGAGAAACAATACGAACAAACATGAGCCGGATGCCCAGTAAGCCATGCACACGACTTACACAAACGTAAGCTAAAACGCACCGACAACACAGCAGCACGCCCCGTTGCACAACTCAAATTTAATTCGTGCGCGCTCGCTGGTTTCGGTTGCGCGTTACAAATGTTTTCCCCGAAGTGACCTTGAAATATTTGACAAATTGTCCGCCAAAACAGTGTAACAGGTGAGTTATTGTAACACCCCAATTTCAACTGGACGTGATGGCTATAGACATGTTTCCCTGTTGGCTGGCAAGTCTAAAAGTAAAACATCTATCCTGAAAACGGTAGTTTTGATCGGTTCGAGGGGTGTGTGGCTTAACATCACGCAAAACAGGAAGTTTTTCGTCAGATGTTATTAGGTCCGTTTTCAAAGATAACGTCCTCAGACAAGTAGAGCTTGGAAATTGACATAACGTTCGTCAATGTTAGGAAAGTTTCCAAGTTCCGGTTGAATTGGTGTATATTCTAACTGTATCTAATTGCGCACGGGAGTTTGTTTCGAATGTAGGGATATTTTACTAGGAAAAAATTTGAACGCTGCTTTTCCGGGATTTAAGAGCTGCCAAGGTGAAGTCCTTGTTTCTGAGGTTATACTTCGATCTGTGTTGTAAGCAAGTGGCGAAGCTAACGGCAAATTCATTGCCATAGACCAGATTATACATGAGTGAAAGGTTAAGCTCGAGTCGCCGTAACCAATGAGGGTCAATTGCAGGCTTGTTGCGGAATTCTCTGTGGCTCAGAGAAGATGGATGACCCAATAAGCTTTTCGTGAATGTACGTTGCAGGTTTTTCAGAGTTAGCCTACCAGACTTGCGTGGGTGGCCACATATGAAAGTGCAGTACTCAAACTGGGGTCGTACACGCAGTTTATAAAGGTGTAATCGTGCAGCAGGTAGGAGGAATGAGTGTTTAATGTAACCTATCGTCCATCTGGTTTTAGCGACTAGGAACGATATATGTTCCGCGAAGTTGAATTATTTGACCAATTGACCGCGTATCCCAAGCGTTCCGGAATCCGCGCCGACGAACTGCCACATTGCTCGCGCGATCAGTCCATTTTATGTGGGCCAATTGGCGAAGACAACGATGGTCAAACGCAGCTAGCGTGCTGATATCTTCCTTGTGAACTGGTCACGTTTCCGAACCATACAGCAAAACGGAACGCACGCAGGCGTTATATACCCTTCCTTTCAGCGACAACAGAACGTCTTTTCAGCGCCACAGATGACGCAGCTTGGCAAAGGCAACTCGTGATACCCTCGATGATATCTCATCAGCAATATTACAAACTGACGTGACAGTGCTACTCAAGTATGTGAAACTGTCCACAGTCTCAAGCGGATTACCTGCAATAAAAAAGTATGGGTGGAAGTGTCCCAGTCTTGAAGCAGCACTTTGAAGGTGCGAAGCGCAGTCCATGCAAACTAGCCTGGCCACTCGCCCTGATCTGCATGGTCCGCATGTCTTCGGCAGAGGGGCTGAGTAGGACCATGTTGACCGCGCACTCCAGATCGGTCAATCTAGCGCCAGGATTAAGCTCAACACCAAGCTCACTGGATTCACGAAGCGTTTCCTTCAGAATGTCGTCCATGACAGAATTGACGACGAAGATGTAATTGGACTCCCCTGGCGAACGCCATTACAAGTGTTGAACACACGAGACTTTTGTCCATAAACTCTCACACTTCTTAAAGTTTGAGCATACATTTATATTTGTAAATTCACGTAATTTATCGATGAATGGGACGTCACGTCCTAATGTCACCATGTTATGATCCGCAAACCCAAAACAAACGAGGGGTGAGTCGCTGATCTAGTACGAGTCAAGAAACCTTCAGACTGTACTATTAGGCTGCCAGCCTTCAAGATAATTTGTCTTTAAAGAAGAATGCTCCGTGGTGACCTGGTAGAAGATTTCAAGTTTATAATGGACTTTACGAAAGTACCAATCAGTACTTTCTTCATATGAATGAGGATGCTCCATCTGAGGAGCACCATATGATGATCCGCAAGCCCTAATCAAACGAGGGTGTCTGCGCTCTATTCTTCTCCCGCAGGGTGATGAACGCGTGGAGCGAGCTATCCGCGTGCACTCTCGAAGCCCCAATCGTCGAAGTGTTCGTGTACAGGCTATGTCTGACCTGAAGCCAAGTGTTTCTAGGTCTGAGTTGAACCTGGTGTGTGCACGTAAGTCTGGCTGTAAGCCGTGTGGATGTAAGTGTGTTGTATATGGCTCCTTCCGGAAGTAGACGGTTTGATGTATGTTGACACGTGTATACAGCTTTTGTAAGTAGTTTGAATTACGGTCAATAAAGTTTTGTATTAGATGTGAAGCGCTATTTGGGCCTACATAACATAGTGAATCATGCTCAGAAATAACGGTTTGCTACTCAGTTTTCCCACGTGTGACTACACAGGTGGTAGGTATATCCGATTGGTGGATGCGGAGCAAAAGCTGAGATAGCACCGATAAAAGGAGTCCCTGCTCGTGGTATTTAACCGTACTTCGTATACGGTCATCCGTTATTTGAAAAACGACCGAGGCGGACGAACTACAAAGAGCGGCTTTTGCCACAATATGGAGGTAATGACATCGATACTATTCGAAAACATTTTCGAAAAATATATAATAAAATAAAACATACGCCTACATTCTGAGAGCCGCGAAATTCGTCCTGCCGGATGGTTTTAGTGAGAGATGAGAGCTGTGAAGTTCTACTCACTCCCCAGTATTGTTCACCACCACACATCAGACCATTTCAGTAGCAGTGAGTTCATGTGCTGTCACTGGGCAATCAGGAGCTTCAGATGTTTTGAGCTGTCCCAAAACAAGCCTCCTGTCCTTAATGCATCAATTATTACCTACGAATTCAGTTTTGCCTTCATTTCATAAAAGGATGCTTCAGACAGCTGCCAACTGGGAGTGGATGAGAGTTCAAGGGCTCACCCAGACACTGATTCATAAGCAAGCTGTCATGCGCGTACACAGTCTGCAAACATTCTTTTCCGTGCACAGGTGGTGCAGTGTTGCTCCTCTTGGTACTGGACGACTGGAGTTTCACGGCAGTGTCACATCTATTGGACACTCATGTGGAACATCAAACTGATGGTTGTGTGATCGTGGACTTCACCAAGGCCTTCGAGTCCGTGAGCCGCGAGGTGCTGCGGACGGTGCTTGGTAGTTTGGATGTCCATGTAAGTTTGTCTATATTGTTCGGTTGTTGCGTGCGGGCATGAAGGCGAAGGCGTACAAGTGTGGATCGACCTATGATGATTTTGATATCGTTACTCGCGCGAAGCATGTTCGTGTTCTAGCACCGGTACTATCCATTTTATATTTGACTGGGCTTACTCATACACTCTTTGACAAGCAGTCCGTCATGCAAGTACACAGTATGCAAACATTTTTCCTTGCGCAGGTGGTACAGTGTTTCTTCTCTTGGGACTACACTGTTGGAGTTTCACAGCAGTGTCACATTTCCGTAACGTCTATGTGGATCATCAAACTGATGGACCATTTGTGTGTGTGAGGTGAATGTTTACCTTTACGTGACCACTATCGTACGGTTGTCTCCCCAACATTTTATTCACGAACTTACATGCAAGGTGTTTCTTGTTCTCCCCATTAGTCACCAGCTCTTCATCTTTCTACTTATAAAAAAGCTTGGCATTCTGTGATCTTGGGCTGTAGGTTTTGAGCGGGCGAAGCCTGGATCTACAACCCCAAAATTGAATCAAGGGAAGCTGTTGCTTGCTAGTGCAAGAAGCCGGATTATCACATCCTGTGAAGTGTACCGAAGTGAGTTTCGCTCATATAAATCATGTAATGTAATAGCTCACCCAATAATAGTTTGCGGACGCTTTTATGTATTCCATTTTTTCATGATGACGAATTACATCTGATACTTTCTGGATACTTTTATGAAACTTACACTCCAATAATTTGTCTTATGTGCCTGAACGCCGGGCAGTCGCACCAACTAATCCTCTTCCAGTTTGGGTGACTTTAAACTGCTACTGCTCTGAGGACGGTTATTTTATTCATTGTGGGTGTTTAGCATTCCAAAACTGGGTATGTCCTTTCTCCTGGTTCTCCCGCACAGTCGTTCTACAGTGTCATCGGTTTTCATTTTACATACTCAGGTTCAAATTCCGACACTATTCATTTAATGTTCCAAGTGGCTGGGATGGGAAAAATTGAAGCAACAAAAGCCTTTTCGGACATCACGTGCAATCTTATTCTATAAT
Source organism: Paragonimus westermani (assembly GCA_008508345.1). Classification (NCBI taxonomy): domain Eukaryota; kingdom Metazoa; phylum Platyhelminthes; class Trematoda; order Plagiorchiida; family Troglotrematidae; genus Paragonimus; species Paragonimus westermani. Next base: position 34,717 of record QNGE01005206.1, on the reverse strand, counting down.
CAACCGTTTACCGCTCACAGATTGTAAGTAACCCTCAAAACCACGTTAAGCCGTTTGCCCCTGAATTCCGGGTGTGAACTTTCTGTATCTTCCTTTTCTCCCTCACGATTTCATGGCACTAGACCCGTCCATTTTCTTTGCAAATTACGGGCGGAACTCGTGAGATTAGCAGGTTATTCGGCGATACTTAGAAGGACTAACTGAAAGAGAGCGTAAAACATCCCTCATCGGGCTTCAAGCTTCAACGATTAGAGTGGAAAAGCGGGCAAGTTTCTTTACCGTCTTCACCTCTTCGCCGTCAAAAAACCACACTTCCGAGCTATACGAACAGCCTCCATTTTCTGCCTATGCAATGGAGACATTTATACCTTTAGGCGGATTGGAATCTATCGGAAGAGCTTAAGGATAGGGGATGCCTGCTTTGGTGATCCCAGTAATGTTGAAACAGAACAGCAGATATAACCTATTTGCGGATTTTGCTTCGGCGTGGTTGCGATAATACCTTGGCTTCGAGCAACTAAGTTATTCATCTCGAGTGCATTTGTACGTATTATTGACAGTGATCAGAAGTCATCTTAGTCCCGCTCACCAATTGTTGCCATACTGACAACTTGACCACCAACATTCTTGCAATTAGCTCCGGCCCCCTATCAATCCATTCACTCAACCTTCAGATTAACGTTTAAAATGAAATCGCGACAGTTCGCCCTGGTAAGATCGCACGTGGAATAGAAAACGGGAATCACACAGTAGAATAAAACTTAACGGTGAATGAACATGTGGAATAGGTAGACAAACGATACCGACGTAACACCAAATAACATAATATGCTGATCTCTATAGATGCCGAAATATCGAGGCAGTTTGCAAGAAAAACAACTTCTTCGGAGGCGACGTAAAGAACAATGTGCCGTTTGAGGCATAGTTAGTTTTGCTGAGGCACGAAGTCGGGTGTGCTCGTTATATAGTTAGTTGTCGATACAGCTCACTCTGCCAAAGGTAAAACACATAGTAACCAAAGTAAGTTATACGTTTGGGAAATGTGGAATTAGTAGGTGAGCAAGGGGATAACAAGCAAAAGTCATACAAAACGTATCATCATCTAAAATAATGCAAACCAACACATACGTAGGACGAACAATTCAGAATACCCTGACCCCCATTCGCGAATGCATTCGCCCCGTCCTTGAAATTGGCGACATAACAGCGCGTACGCATGTTTCAGCGCAATATACGGGAGTGATGTTGCGACCATTTTGGTTTTTACCGCGTAAGTCACGTGCAGGAATTTCTGGATAATTTCTCATGTCTGTTTGTGTCGTCCCGTTCGCAAGCCACCATTGATGTCACTAATTCGGAAGAACGCTGTCTCTCGGTATTTCCACCTTGCGCAAATTTGACTCACAAGCATGATGTGTTACCTAATCCTGAACTTCTAATTTGAGAATGTGGCAACTCTTCTAGGTGTCACAACAGAAAAGCGTCAATAAATGTGGCAGAAGGCAAACGGGAATCAAATCAAGAATTTACGACCTACTGCAATGCGAACGCAGCAGGCTAACTGGCGGCTAAATTAGATCGCTTCCGGTGCCAGAAGATTGCCTTGAAATACCTCGATCGTAGTTGGAAGGTGTAGCAAAGCCATACGTTGACCAGCTTTCCTGTGCTCAATACAAAGCGGCCGTTCCTGATGTTCTTCGCAAAGCTTTGTATTCCACCTTGTTATGCTAGGTGGTGAACGCAAAGGTCTCAAACTATGCTTTTCAATGCCTCCGCCGAATTTTGAGGTTGCTTTTGCTGTTGACCTCGTGGCGGCAGCAATTCTAGGCTAGACGGTAGCGACCGATATTATGGTTGGCTCATTCATTAGAAGCCTCTGTCATATAGCCGAGCGAGCGTACGACGACGAGTCCGCCCTGGAACAGGCACAAGTTCATCGGATGGAATGGCGTTTTAAGTGTTCAACTGAAAAATCAGACGTGAACTCTGTATGCATCTGTCTGTAGCGATTGGCGAGATGTAAAAAGTTATCGACGACTTGGAGAAGGTCAGTGCCGCCCTGGAAACAACAAGAGAAAGGTGCTTCGTTCTGCGAAACGGAAAACGCCACCTTTTCGACAGTCGAACGTGGTGACGCCCCCAAGCTTTGTTTACTTTTGGGGAATAAATCTCGTTATCGCCAATGGAACGAAGGGACTTACTGGCGACTTTGGGAGGTTAAATCAGATGGGTGAATCCGCATCAGAATATACATTTCATTGCCAACCAGCACAAGTCCAGCTTCATATCCGCCCGTGAACTGAATATTCGGGGGTATCACCACCGTGGAGCTGCTTGACACGGGGCATCCTGCAGTCTGACCGGAACAGATGTAGTTAGGCATCGGGGCTTCGCAGCTAGAGGCCAGCCAAAGCTGATCACTTGCCCACGGCTACTCAAGAGTAGGTGGCATCCGTGGTGACACTTTGGTACAAGTTCGTGATGTCCGCAAATCTCGCGACTAGCCGCATGGTTGAGATTGATCTCCGAAGAAGTATGCGGTGCAGACTATATATGACAAAATGACAGCTGTTCACGCCCTCTGTACAGTTTTTCTTGAACCGCTGCATGACCGCGGCGTACCCGACTTTATTTTACACGTTGCTCCGGTAGATATCAGACCGCAGATGAAAAAATTACTGAGGGCGTCGTCGTGCAACAGCTAAACCCCAAGGGATGTCGGGTTCCGGCACGTAATTCTTGAACGTAATGATGCGTTCATTCAAAGTAAAAGTAATCGAGGGCAAACAGAGTGCTTAAACGCAAGGTGGGCAGGAACAAATCTCTCCTAGAGATATACTGCGTAGAATGATCCCCGTAGGACTATAGAAAAAGTGTATAGAACGACTGCCGAGACACTTGGGAAAGGTACGATCTAGCCGTCCAAATACCATGGGACTTGTCCTAAGTCGTTGATAATAATAATACACACTAGAGAGTTCTGTCTGTCTCGGTTCATTGAACTTAGCTTCGCACCATTGGCGGGTAGAAGTCAGACAGGGCCAAAACAGCGCTTGCTGTGCCCAGTGAGCTGAAAGGGGTTTCAAACAATGCCATTTGGGTTGTCAAATGCCCGCGCCATGTTCCGCCGTCCAATGCAATGGGATTTCGGTAACACTACCACTAATCGGCGTTTTGTTCGTTCTAATGACTTGTCTTTCAGGTGAAAGCGAACGATGAGAACCTAAGAATCTGTTCCAACACATTCGACGGGTTACCGCGAATGGGCCTGTCGCTCAACCCAGCGGTGCGTTGCTTAGTTCGAAGGGAAGAAACATATCTGTGGCAAGGAATCTCCAGGAAAAAAGTCCGAGCATGTATGGGGGAAGCTGAGAAATTTTTTATCTGGCCAATTGTGCAAAACTCGGAGAAAGCGTGCAGCTTCTTCAGCCCCGCCTCATACAACGGCAGATTTATGCCAGGCCTCGAACGTGCCGCTGCTCGCTAAGCGCTCTGCTCTGGAACAGTCGAAGACCTGAATGGTCCAGTGAATGCAAAGCACAATTAGGTGCACCGTGGCTTTCTTTATATTGCGCGTCTACCCTAGGTTCGTCGGACTCGTTAAAATTAGCCGGCTGGCACATTCTGGACACTGACGCCAGTGATTGCGTCGCTGCAGCCGAACTGGCACAGAAAAGCTCCGATAGAACCGAGGAAGTGATTGGTCAGGGAAGCTGAAGTTTTACCAAGAAGGGGAGAAATAATCTACAGACAGAAAGGTAACGCTGGTTCCGGCTTTCTCAGTAAAACTGTGCCGACGTCATTTTTCGGATGGGAGGCCTACAGTTACCACCTACCGTCAGTTCTTCATTCGGTTTCTAAATTTTGAAGACCTGAAGGTCCATTCTGTTTCTCTTCGGGAGATTAACCAATAATACGGGTTCAGATGTGAAACTCGACTTGACAGGAGCCACATCAACGCAGATGCGTCATTCAACAGACTCAGGAACTTCTGGAGTCTGCTCGCTTTGCGGCAGGCAACAAGTAACACCAGTCACTTCACGAGACACGAGTCTCGGACAGTTGTGGATAGCCGACGTGTGCGATACGGGGACGTTTTCATATACGAGACAGCATAACGTGTGGAGCGGGCTTACAAGTAAAGTGATGGACGGGAGATCCATTGCTTATGGAAAACATGACTAACTGCTAGTCAAAAACTGAATTCTCTCCTTTGATCGCGAGCTTCACTATCACAGCACAATTGTCTCTCCGCGACAAATGGCCGAGTTGTTTCCAGAAAGCTCTCATCGAGGGTTAGGACTCGCTAAAGTCAACATATCGGACACCGCAGCCGAACAGCCTTTCAATGCAGCCGCGTTTGCGCCCTGATTTGACAAAATGTTGCCGTCGGTGTGAACATTTTGATGGCTTGATAACTTTCACGATCAATCAAACAACGCCGTCATCGGCAGCTATCGTTGGTTTCCCGAATGATTCAACAGATGCAGACACCATTGGCCCCCTAACGGGAATGCCAAGGAACAAACCATGCGTGCTTACAATGATCGGATACCCTGCGTGGTAATGGGAGGCAATACTGCCAAGCATCAAAAATAAAGCCGCTTTCACTGCCGTTGTTAAGCACAAGATCTGACAGTTGGATGCGGTAAGGCAGCTGCACTCTGGTTCGGGGCCCAATTCTGGAAGTGTTTTGTTACAGAATATTTGACGGATCTTAGAAGGCACCAAAACCCAAACAACCGCCTGCCATCCCCATTTCAGCGGACAGGTTCAGAGGACCAGTCGTTCAGTCGTGCATTTACGAAGGGCATTTATGTTCCTCTTCTTACATGCTTCAGATTTGGTAATCCAAGGCACTTGCCAAGCTGCGCTCAAACCTTCAATGACAAGAGACCCCTCATTCTGTAGACTGGTTGAGAAATTCGGTCAACATCCGAATATGGTTGTAAATTGTTCGACACCCTATGGATAGCTTATCGGGTGACAAGAACGCGTTTGCGAAGTGCTAACAGATATCGGTAGTATTATGGCGAAAGATGTTCAGAGCCTCTCGAAGCCCGAAGACAAAAGTACTCACGTAGATAAGTAGTACTTGTGGGTGTTACTACACGAATGCAAAGACACTAGAAAGGACTGACTGCAGCAGAACGCTTTCAGTTCGAACCCACCGCCTCAATAGAACGTCCTGACTCCACCTAAGGTCGACCATTAAGACTGACCGATGCCGTTCACGGATAACGGGACCACCTACACAGAAGGAATTGCAGACTTTTCGGAGACACGTTGAAAAGTCAGTATCATACCCGAGAGGTCCGGCGCGTGTTACAAGAAATATTGTGTTAAGTAGAAAGAGGTAGTTAAAAAAAATCAAAACTGAAGAGAAATGCGTCGCATGTTTAGTAGCAGCAAATACTGCTTTCTGTCCTTGCATCGTCTCACGTCTCCTCAATGACCAGCTGTCAGTGAATTCTCGTTCTTTCTGTTAACAGGGGCCGGAAAACCCTGACTGTTGCCAGTCACATTTGCGGAGCATATGTGATGCCTTCTTTGGTCCATGGTACTCGAATGAATGTAATTTCCTTTCCTCTGTCAGATGCCGCAGAGGCTGACTGCGCTGCGACCGCAGACCGGTGGGGGAGGAGACAACTCTGTCCACTGAGCCCATTAATAATAATGTATCGAGTTTTTGAACTACAATCATGTGAAAATCCGACCCAACCCAATTCCCCTAAATATTCATCCCTCTGCATTCAACCTCCCCCATTTCTGGACGTTAATTGGATCTTGACCTAGACGATTTTGTTTTGTCACGTCAATTTGATGGTTGTGCGAATAGCCAATTGTCGGTCATTGTACTTTATTTTAGTGGTGCGTGCACCCACTTTTGGAGCTCGGCTCATCCTCATTGATTTGAACCTGTTGACTGCTCGGAAGAGCTCTTTTGGGTATGAATGCCTTATTATGTGATTATGGTTCATATTTAGCCCGTTCAGCAACAAATTGTAACCCATTCCCTGAAAACGATTTGTCGATCGAAACTGTTGAGGTTGTCTGAATATTCACTTTGATAATTTGTTCAATAGTACCGTGGCATTGCGATCCAATCTTGTTTTGAATATTTGGGATCATTGGCTTATTGCTACGCGTTGCTCAACGTCTTCGTGGAAGATCGTACA
>QNGE01005206.1:10372-26678 GCA_008508345.1 Paragonimus westermani | reverse complement strand
AAATGTGTTCAGCAAAATTGAATGAGTTTGAGTAACGTATACCTAGGTCGCGGACTGAGTTGGCAGTTGGAATAGCATGACCATCCAGCTTTATAAAGTCCTCTGGTATATGACAACCGTGTGCGACAATGGCTGAGAATTTCATCGGCCAGGTTTGACACCAAGACTCTAATTACATGATGTCCTCCCGTATATTTCCTAAAGAAAAATTGAGATCGCCAGTAGGAAAGGTATAGAAAAGTTTGATGTCATCAGCGAATAGGAATAGTTTGCCATGTTTGATAACTTTACATATATCATCTATGTACATGAGAAAGAGCAACGGTCCCAGGACGCTTCCTTGAATCACTCCGCTGGTGACTGGTCTGGGCATTGAGCTGTTATCTCCTATTTTCACTGTTTGTGTGCGGTCCACAAAGTATGAAGCAAACCAGCTGAGTAATGGGTCACGTATACCGAAAGATGTCATTTTGATCAGAATGCGTTTGTGAGGCGTACAAATATTTGGAAGAGTTAGATTTCAGCGGAATCAACCGTTTAGTTCGGCAAGTTTATTCATCTGTCGTTGGAATTATCTCCGTCGTGACATCGAGACCATCTGGGGGACGCACGACAAGTAGTATCAGTGGAGACTCCTGATTTGTTTTAGTGGAACACTAAACCAACGTGCCTCCACGAACTATTGTGAGTTATTTGTTTTCCTTTTCATGAGATTTCGACTTTCTATTCACACCTGAGTTTCCATATACTGTTTAGATCCACTACAGTCATGATACAGCCGTTAATTTGGGATATATGTGCGCGGTTAACAATTGTAGACGTGTAGCTGATGTGTGAGGGATTATTGAGTTATTGTGTAGCCATCCGGATCTTTTATTGCACTGTTTAATCCCAAGGAGAGTGCTCATGCAAATAAGCCACCTAGCGTTCTTCGAGAACATTTGGCCAGAGAAAACAACGAAGAGTGGTAGCGAATGATATGAATCGTTCTTTTCCGACCCTGAAGAGGTTAGTAGAAAACATGTTTCATTGGTCAGCATAAGCCTGATAGTCAGCCCTAATATCCCTACCGACAGCAACTTCTCCACAGCACATGATCTAATTGGAGCTATCCAAATGCCGTCTACCAGAAAGATCACATATATATCTGAAAAATTAGGCCAGATGTCGGTAGCTTCCACAGAATAACCACCAGTTTGCTCTAACAAGCACAGAAAGTCCGGACTTTTACATCGAGTGACTGATCAGGATATGCCGGAGATTGACGGCTCGTATTAGACGAGTTGCTAAAAGTACTCGGAAACAGTTCAAAATGAAAGTCAGGAAGAGTGTTATAAAGCGGTCTGCCTCCGAACCTGTAGACTGCAACGTTTGCCAGATATGCTTTCAAAAGGAGGACCCCATGGACTTGGACGAAGACATTCTGCCCTGACTACAGTGCAGTCAGTGCTCTGAATGGTACCACCACATCTGTGCTGATGACAAGGAACCTCAATAGGTCTACGCCCGCGTGGACTGTGACAACGTGACCAGCTGGCAGAATGAGAAAGAAACGGCGATTTCCAGCTCTGTGTATGTGTATATACACACATCTGTGTATACAGATAGGATACATGTATATGCACATTGAACTGTGCATATGTGCGTATATACATGTACACGTTTGTGCACGCATATAAATATAGATATGAGGATATCATTTTACATATTCGCGTATATTTCGATATGTACACATGTATCCGTTCAGCTAAGTACGCACCTTGATGTATGCATACTTATTTATGTGTGCATATGTTTGCATACATACGCATATTTACATGCATGTATATATATATAAATACACGTGTGTATGTACATATTAATATGTATATATATATACTGACGTATACATATATAAATACGTATAGGTATACATTTATGTATGCATACATGTATAGATATAAATATGTGCCAATATGTGCATTCCTCCACCTCCATTTAAAGTACCCAGTTGCCCGATTGGAAAATTGCGCTTCAAGGTCATCCAGTGTATTATTAATTTAAAAGAATTTGTTTTTCGCGGGTAAGAAAGGACAAACAATCACGTTTGATGTGTGATACTTTTTGGACCGTCAACAGGGTGTGCGCGTTTCTCTCCGTTTCTGAAACCCTCATCCGAATGTGCGTGATGTTCACTTCGGAAGTTATATTAGAGGTAAAATCGAGGATGGTGCCTATGAAAAAGACGTGGAACGTTCGTTTTACCTGACAACGAATGATCCACGCTGTTATTACGGGGAACGGTAGGTAAGACTGCTGTTTCTTCTTCCAAAAGCTGATGTCCTGTAGCTTCATTGTCGCAGTTTTCTGGATGACTGATAACCGATAGGCAGTTTTTCTGAAGGAATGAAAGCGTGTGCTAACCATCACTGTCCATTCCGGCGTTTTACCTACTTAGTTCCACGAACCTGTGGTACGTGTGCCTGCCGCTGTCGAACATTTGAGTTGGGATAGGGTTTGATACGCGAAGGACGTATGTCGAGATGCTGCCTTTACTTTGAGTTGTGTGGGTGACGAGAATAATAGCAGGTGTGTATCAGCATTTCGTGGCATATTTGAATTGCTGCCACAGCAATCCGACCTCATATTGCACCGTTCAGCCCGTGAGCGGGTGACTGTACAAGTGAGCAGTGGGAAATCGTCTGATAATTTGCGGCCAAATAAGAAGGCACGAGCAGCAGACAACAGGCACGGCTGTTGTACGCTTTTAACGGAGGGATTGTAAATTGGGTAGGTCGGGAAATGCTTAAGATCTACTTCGGTCATTCCATTGTAGCATTATCCGATTACGCTGGTAATTGCCTCAACTCCCCAAACGCATCACCTAGTAAGGTGGTATGCACCTAGTGAGCTGAGTCGTATGTTCCTCCTTCTGAAAGCGTGTGTCACAGTTGTTTCCATAGGGCACAGAAAGCCCACACAGAAACTGTACGTCTGACAAAAGTTCATCACGCATCTGAATTAAAAGTGACCCTCTGAAATTAACACACGTTGAGCAAGAGATCAAGGGTGTCTTGGGGTAATTTAGAATGAAGCTGAGGAGCATAGGTAAAGAACAGTGGAATGAGACCCGTAACCAGCGACGTTTGTTGGATTTATTTCCTATCGACCAACCCCGTGGACCTTGATGATGACAACGTAAGCTGGACCCGGCGTTGTCAGTACTTCGATTTGTACCATCATTCATGTGCCAGCTAGTGTAATTTGACGTCAACTTCACCTACGTGAACTGTGAGGCAATTGGGCAGCCCACGTGAATTTTGCGACCGCCCGCCCTTCAGGGGCTAGCGGAAAATCCCCCTGTCTTGCTAAGGAAAAACAAAAATGAACCCATGGCCCTCTTCAGGATTACTCACGACTTGACTCTCAATATGCGCCTCTCTTATTGTTAACCTGTGCACGATTGCCCACTGAGTCCAGCTGAATCTTAGTTCCTTGTCAGCTTCAGGGGCGTTCAAGCGAATGCGCACGTCGTAATCCGTGGACAGACGACACGGATCAATGAGATTACCTTCAATCAGACAACTTTACCAAATACCGCGCTAGACTGGGCGAACAGCCCTCCACGTAATAGCCTACGACATATATATAAATATGTACGTATATACATGTTATATATATCTCGGCGCTTATGTATAAGCATGTGAATATAATCACATAGGCAATGAACATCGACGTGTCCACCAGTAATTTAACTCCATCTAAGTACGAAGGTGATTTCACGTACACACAGTTCACATACACATACATCTATATTACGTGACGTGTTTACATACACTGACACAAACGAGTTGATCAGCACATTCACGTGTGTGCATGTTTATATATGCACATATATGCGTACAGTAAGTACGCACCTACATACACATATATGTGTGAATCATATTTTTGTATTACCATTTGTGTTTACTGATGTATATATGGGGGCATATACATTAAGTGCAGATGGTGGAAACCGAGTTATGGGTTATTGTCATGACGTTTTAAGTTCACACTAGTATCCATTGTCAAACCAAGTGATGGTGGAATAATTACACATCGGTTACTGGTTCGTCGGCACTGTTGTCTGTCCATCACCTGTCTTCTCCGAACTTGTGTGGCTAGTGGGAGTGCAGTGAGTGTCGAAATCAATGTGCCTGTTGAACGCATTACGGGAAGAGATCGGTTCAAGGGTTATTTGTCCTTGTTTCCCTTACGTCAACACAGTCACAGTGGTACATACCAATTTGACCTCTTGACGTGTGGTTGAGCATACATGTTTGCGTATATGTTTGTGTCCATAAGCTCATATGGCGGTACTAAGTGTGGAACATAGACGTATAAATTACATATATACATTTATATATATATACTAGCATATGCAAAACGTAAAATATAAGTATGTACATGCAAGTATGTACATATGCGAACATTTGTGTGCCTCTACCACACACTGCATATAGGCATAGGAGCGTACTGCTTTATCCACACACATCTTCATCCGAATACGCAAACCGTAATACAGAAACATGCGTTATGTGTTTAATAATACCTATGTGTTAGCTGTATGTATATGTATATATTCTCCACTTATAGACTTAATTCTTCGTTAACCAATGGGAAAATTCGGCTTGTAGGTCGTTGAATGAACTGAAAAATTTTAACATGCCGTCGAAACCGTCAAGGGTGGAGGGATTGAATTTGGAGTGTGCGACGAAACACGTTGCCGCGTTGCTGGCGCCGTCTTAGTTTTCCTTTGTGTAAGTCGCGTGCATCGCTCACTCGGCAGTTGGCTCAGGCTTGTTCCTTGCATAGGACTGTTGTTGGAACCCATACTTTGGGAGAACGCTGTTCTCCGATGCATCCACATTGCCCAAAAGTTTGTCCACACGCATAATGGGCAATAAGGGGAAACGGCCGGCTTACATACAACAACTTCTCACCCCAAAATAAGATCTGTAATTGTTGCAAAGACACTAGCCAGAAGTGCCCGCCAGTTCAACCGCAAGTCAATGGAAAATTTAACGAAATCTTAAAAGTACGTTAAATCGCAGAGGTAATGTTGGGATATAGTGAAATTTGACAGCAGGGAAGTGGAAGAACATCGTTTCCTCAAATTTTCAGTCTAACTGAGCAGGAGAAGTTGATTTTTCTTCCGATAGCATAACAGTTATAAATTCGTGAAGACCAAGCTTTCCGTAGGGCTGCGGACGTAGGACACGGTAGTAAACAATATCAAACCTAGTAATATATGCCAGAAACAAGCAAGTCAACAGTGTTTTCCTGATTGCATTTGGCATACATGGTTATTTGCTGCCGCCACAATTGTGAACCTCCCCAGTTAAGCGTGACGTGCGTTGCCAAATGGTACCCATGCTTAAGCACTCACAACTGCCCTACCCATTTGTCCCACCATACGAATGAAGCCAAACAGTACCCCATGACCAAACACATAACCGCCCCATCTGTTTGACCCGCCAAACGAGTGAACTCAATCGAAACCGTATGTTTTAACACTTGTGAATGCCCCGTCCATTTGTTCTGAAACAATACCCCATGCTTAAAGACAGCGTGACGAATAAAATCACTGAAAACGAACACATGCGGAAACCGATACCGATGATCGATTTGGAGTCTGTGGAAGGATGTACACAATACTTCCAATTTTTCCTCAGCGCAGAATGTGGCCGTTGCTCTACATGAGCTTCTGACATCGTTTTGGATGAATGAAGCTGTTTATCAGATGAATTCTTCGTCACCTCATTTAACAGATCTGATATCTGCAAGGTACTTTGTGTGTTTTTGTGGGAAAACTGAGGGCAGAATCGCTCCAGGTGATGGTGACTCGCCATTTCTTGGGCTCATTTGCAGACGGTGCCTTGTCCGTAGGCTGATCTAAATAGACATTCATAATGGTTGTTGGTCAGGACCTATTGTTCTTGAGCACTGGAGGAGTTCAAACAGCAGCTGAAGCAGAGGAAACTGAGCAATTTACGAGTTTAATGCGTGGGTCTACCAGACAACTGGGGTTGAAATCGCTTGCCACAGATTTGACATTTAGTTATGGCGGCCAGTTGAATGTATCCAGAGTGAAAGATCGGCTGACTGGCTACACAACGACGGCTACCCATCTGTACCAGTTCACCGCGGTGTCTACACAGCAATCCTGCTTCAGGTTTCTATACCCATCTCGGTGGATTACTGCATGCGAATGCTGCATTGGAGAGGTGGTACAAAGATAAGTCAGTCTTTGTAAGTTCTACTCTTTTGATGGCGAAGGCAATGTGCTGTTAACAGAGGGCATTACCGTGCAACTGCTGCAATCGCGAGGTTTAGCGGGCAAGTGTTGGAGAGTTTTATGGTGACGGGCGAAGTTGGGTTCCGCAAGAAACTGAAGCTGCAGGCCCACCAATTTTTCCACTTGGCAAGTTGTACTCCGCCAGCAGCGGATAACGAATTGGGACACGACCTTTGTGAACGAAGGTGAACAATGCAGAAAGCTTTACTATAAGAGTGGAAATGTTTCCAAAACTCTGACAGACTGTGAGTGCAGTGAAGTCATATTTAACGGTGGAGGTGGCACTCACATGTGCCTCACATGCTATCCATTATGGAACCGTCATCATCATGTTGCAAAAGCATCTGCAACGTTGAAGGTGATTACCACGGAGCCGTTTACCTCACACTCAGCTACTATTTCGAATTTGGGTCGCGAGGTTCGTCCATTCAGATATTGTCCGGAAAAGTGATCGGCGAACGTGGCAGTTCAGTGACGTACAAACGAAGATTGACAACCTCACGGCGATTGCATTCTTCACTTACGTTGCAAGCTCTCGCATTACCACTCACTGTGGATCCATAATTTTTTGGTTGGCAGTAGCCAAGCAGTCACTGCGGTGCGTCTACTCCTTCAGCCGCCCGTCGAAATTCTCCTGCCTATTATTCGCGCGACTAATGATGTGGAAAATGTCGCTTTACGCATGAATGACCAACTTGGGCTTGGTGTAAGGCCGGTGGCAGTAAGTAATTCATACACCCTCTACCGGTTTGGTCGATGGCATCCAAGTCACCTTTGAGCCTACAGTATACGGTCCATGGACGCAATCTACCGTTACTCACCATCTATCGTAGCCATTCGGTTGAAGAGGTAACGGTCGCTGGAATAATTCGTCTTCAAAAGAAAGTGACAGACGGATATTATCCAATTACATGCTTTTGAATGGTGTCACTTCGTGGAAATGACATAACACGATGTCGTGGCCCAACATCATCCAGGATACCCTCATTTACACGGTCGTTTTGTCCATCACAAACTTAGTCCTAGCAGTGTGCCTACGCATCATTTCTGGAAAAATTATAGACAGTCTCCGCAGTGATGCATACTCCTCACTACGATTATACCCGTATATCACCAGCCGTCCCTCTCCTATAACATCCGCAACTATAAAGTGAGAAAACATCCAGCTTCAGAAGAATCATGAAATATTTCATGACATACTCGCGCCTGTTTTCCCCGCGGATGGCATACACGTTCAGATCATGCGCGTAACCTCCAAATGACCAAACTTGCACTGGTTGTGCGAAGTAGATATGCGTATGTCTGTTGCTTTCAGCCTGTATAGTACGCGCGCGACCTACCCTACTGCTCGCCGACGGCACTTCCTGGTGGTGTCCAAATATTCGAATAAAAAACTTACACAGCTAGCTCAATGGACTCTGCAGGCCTCATCTTACGTCAAACGCTTCCAATGTCAAAAGTTGCAACAAACTTCCCCCCCAAAATCTGCTATATCCTGCCTAACATCAGCAGTTTATATATTGTATTTAAATAGACTCCTGGAGTCTTTTACTTCACTGGCGGAAGCGTGCGATTTGTGGGATGGGACTCACACACCAGACGAATAATGGGGTGGCTGTGTTTTACCTCAAAAAGGCCCGCGACCAAACTAGCCTTTGTTAGGACCACATGAAATCGTGATTTGCGACATATGTCGCGAGAACTGAATGGTTATAACCAACAAGAATTAATATACTGAACATGTAACACACCTCTGCCCTCTTACACCTTTCGAACTTCGTACGGCGGTAATAAATCTAGACGGTTACCAAGGCACTGTGATACCTTACCTTATCGTATTCCAGAACTGTTTTCTACTTACGGTTCTTCACATGGATATAAATAACGCCAACGTCTTCCATTTACCTCTGCAAGCACTCCTGGAATTGAGAGAAATTGTGCAATTTCACGATTGTCAAAAATCACTTCGAAAGCTGCAATATAATCCATCTCTAAAAATGAAATAATACCTACCTCCAATCCCAAATGGGGTAAATGATGTTTCCATCACCGTATACATATATATATGTACAGTATTTCGGCTTCCATGTATGAACACAGCTAATGTCGCACGCAGACGACCACAACAACAGAAGCCACACCAATTTTCGGAAATTACATCCCATAATGGTGTTTTCATCTACCGACCAGTGACGTGAGATTGGGTTCTTTTTCTGATCCCAGGAATATCCATTGTGCGAGGAAATCTTTTGCGACGACCAAACAGTTCATGAGACCTCCAACTTTTCGACGGTTTCAACCAGCTGATAAAGTCCTGTGCTGGGGCGTGCCCAATCATTCGCCGTCCCCCTTCACCAAAGCCGACTTCAACATTTTCCGACGCCATCTATGTCGAGTGATCGAAAACATCCTGACGATGCATTTGAACGTATTTCTCGGAGTAGCCTAAAACTGTTTGAAACATAGACTCGCACACAATGCTGTAACAGGTGAATTAATTTAATATCACAAATATCGGACTGAATTCAAATAACAAGCGAACTATCGCTTTTCTCGCTGTTAACGTCAAGGTTGTGTAGACTACCATCATAATTTCTTTCTAATCACGACCTTTTCGCCGGCATAATTCAGTTTTGTAACACTATTTGATTATTTGTTGTTTTGTATGGTATGTAATTATTTGAAATGCGCGCACACAGCTAGCGTACTTCTCATATTTGCATTTGGGAGTATACATTGTTATTACTACGGTTGTATAACAGGCAGTTTCGTTGTGAGTAGTATACTACTCACAAGTAGTGTATTACCCACAAGGGACATTCAGGAACAAAAGGATAAGCCCCGAACACGACGGACAAGAGGCTATCGAAACAGTGTGTACATGATGTGTGAGAACTTTCACCAAGGCGAATGACTACGTGCTGTCACCCAATGTATGTGAGTGCATGTGCGTCGTGCAAATGCGTGTACGCGTTTGTGGTTTAGTTTTCGACATGACCCATACGGAAGTTTGCGCAATAAACCAACTTGTTGGCCAAGCGTCTTTTGCGGACACAACACTACTATTAAAATCAACAGGTATCACTGAATTGCACAGGTTTTGCGGATTTTAATTTCTGCACCAGGTGTCAGGGTAAGAAGGCGGAGTGTGTGGTGAGATAATAATCTGTCATCGATAACTAAGGAAATCACGGTATACGACTAGCTTTCTCGCATTGTGAAAAGTGCAGAGCTGCAAGCTGCCGTTTCGACGCCAATTTGGCTTTTGAATAGTCTGGTTGTGTGCACTCCTTCCTGGGCCTCAGGCATGCCTGTTTCTGTTGTCTCCATTTACAGGACTACCGTTGGAACACGTACTTCAGAAGAATACCGATCTCCGATGTCCCACGTTGCACAAAGTTCGTTTGCGAGTATAACGGATAGTCAACGCCAGAAAGTCTGGCCTGGCTGTTCTACGTCTCATGGTAGCTGTTGTTCTTGCTGGCATCTCCCACAGCTAGGAGTGCTTACGCCCACCCCCTGATCATTGACCAATGTTTCCTGAAACTGTAATGACGTACGCAATAACACTATTACAGAACAGAGAAAAAACACGAAAAGCGCTAAAAGACACCAAAACTATGCGTGAGCTCGCTCGTTTCGCCTACTCAGACGCTAATTACCTTTGCGCGGTCCACTTGTCCTCGTTTTTATTTTTACCCAATTTCGTTTAATTCTCTGTCACATGGTTTAGTACCAAGCCAGCGTGACACACGCGACAGCACCATCAATTGCGTTCATTTTTTACCCTGTGGTTAATATAGCACCCAGACGTTCCCTGTAGGTCCAACTTTAGACGTTAGCAGTTTTATTTCTGCGATCGTTCCGGCAGCTTTGAGGGAGGACAGTGGAAGGGGAGCTGGCTAAGAACCATGAGCATTAGAGTTTCATCACATGTGGCCTCTGGGAATTGTGGTGTCAACCACCGGCTGACTAAATATCAGCTGACATGTCACAACACGTACAAGAAATATACTGAAAGACAACGTGAGCGAAATTAACGAGATTCGGTGACGGACCCAGAAAATTTACAAGTTGTGAAACCAACGACTTACTTGTGTAAGGCTAGATACGACAGTCACCTGACGGCGGTGTGATAAAACGCAGGTGTAACTCAAGTACGCATAAACGAAGATCGAACAGCGAGATGTAAGGACCAACGCAGTATGCGATAACACGCTTCGAATAGTAAACGAAAGCAAGCTATAGCGAGATAAAGTGACTGACCATCGTGAGAGTAGTGCTGTGGCGCGCACATAGTTAGGATGATTGTGGCAGTCTTTGCATGGAAGGTACGCAATCGTTACCAAAATATTTTGAATGCGAGAAGAAAAAAGATCATCGACGAGGGAAGAAATGGAGACAGGGAGTGTGGGCAGAAAATTTCTACCAAGCACACGACAGTCGTCAAGCGCTCGACCCAGGCAGTTCCTTCGGCTTTCAGGTTGTTACGTCGATCGCCATGCAGGTGCGTGGTGCCAGCCGAACAATACACAGCTTTTCTTGGATCACCTCTGCTTAGATCAGGTTTGGGAAAACGAACTAGTGCACCGCATACCATAAGTCACTTGGGGCCTACTGTGTAACGAAGCAACGTGTGAAAAGTTTGTTCACTTTTATCTGGCCTGGGCGACGACTGTGTTTCTTGAATTGACGCAACAAAAGCACGGTATACTTTATCACGGACCACATTATTTAAACCTCCTTCGCTGTCGGCGGAGAGCTGCCGGACGAAGTCATTACCAAACATTTACCCGAAGTAATCAGATCAGTATTTCGAAACCGCTTCTCAGCTTGCTTATGCAATGAAGCCCAAAACACTTGGCAGAGCGTAATCTAGCACTTACATCAAGACCGTAAAATGCTGCATCGTCGGTATGATTATGACCAATCAATGTTTCATCGAATGGGAGACCCACTCGGCCACTCGGTTGAGTCGTTTTGGAAATATTCTATTTTATCCGCATTGGGTTATTCTTTGTGGTCCATTCAAAAAGGCGTCGGAGATTCGGATTTTGTGCTTTGGCGTCACAATTCAACATGACCACACGTGTACCATTTGTCCCCCGGATATCACGCCCACGGTTCAATGCGTCATTTCAGGTGCGTTTCGCTGAGAACAAGCAGAGAATATATTGTTAGCACACACAGAATTTCAGAGGTGTGACAAATCGTGTAATCGCTTTGTTGGCGCCATTTCGGTTCTCGTTTGTGCAAGCCGCTTGCATGGCTTACTGGGTCTCTTGCCCATGTTTGTACCTGTTGTCTCCTTCTACAGGATCGTAGGTGGAATCACTGCTTCGAAGGAACGCCGTCTGTCTGTGTCTCCGTGCTGCCCAAAGGTGGCTCACGAGTGTAGCGGATAATCAGGTAAAAACTGCCGGCTTGTATGTTACGATTTTCCACAACACTAATGGCAAACAGGGTGGCCAGTAGCGGAGACAATTTGCTTGAATTTGGTGCCGGGACACTTCGAATGACTTTATTCACTGATGGCAACACTCTAGTGACCAGACACACGAGTTTGCCTCTCTTCACTATGTGACGTCATTGTGCGATGAACACTTTAGCACGAACTGTGCGGACAATCTCGGCTGGAAGAGTAGAGTCAAGGACTTAATCTGTTCTCGGACGCATTCCGAATAAGTGCCTTGGAGTGTGTCTGCCAAAGGGGAAGGATTGATAATATGGAAGAAAAGCTCGAGGGTGTGTGAACACTTGGGAAAGAAAAGCTCATAGAAAGAAAAAGGTGGAGGGCAGAGGAGAAACGGTCAACACAAGCATCAGCAGTCAAGTCATACGGCGCACGCTCGATGGCTGCAGACGAACCCATTGGGTTGTCGCTGTTCACTCACTCAACTTGGATTACTGGGTTATTAGCGTCAGCCCAAATCAAACAGGGCACAGAAGGGCCAGCGGAATATAGGCGTGCGAAAATTTCTTTCCTGTTTTAGTGAATGCACGCTTGGAGTGCCCGCTGCGTTCCGTAGAAGACAGTTGCTATTGAATTACGCTTCTAGATATAAAAGGTTTGCCAACAGAGAGGACCACCCTGTTGGTGAGCTAATTTTGACGAGTTAATTCGGAGGCCAGTGGTGTGTCCTCGGCAATAAGCTGTGGATAAGATGTAAGAGACCGCTCGGAATAAGATACGTTAAGGTGCAGCTTTATTGTAGGTCTGTGTCAGGTCTTGAAACGGGTGGGCCCCCTGGGGTGGTTCTGGTGGCGCAGGCCTTGGACCAGATCTGTTTTGCGACGTTATATGGACCTCAGCCGAAGTTGGTACTTAGCAAGGTAGAAAGTTCTCGTTTGAATATCCGCCGCAAACAGAAAACCAACGTACAACTCACAAGGGATTTTGCAGAGGGAACAGTGTGTTCCCGACGGTTCCTGTGATTAAGTTTAATCCGATGCTTGCTCTTTGAGCCATTGCCCCAAACTCTTGTCTGCCGTTTGAGCCATTCTTATGCCCAACAGCAAGTAGGCGCTTTGAAACGTGATTGATACAGGGGGGTTGTGCCGAATACATGGGATTTCAAGCTTGGTCTCGTTAAAGGGTAGCAAGTTAACTCGCAATAATTCAGCTGAGGATCTCTGGTCATCTTGATGAAAACGTCGGTAATCAGGTGAGGTTAGAGTGGTCAGCGTTTAAAGCAGTGGACAGCTGTTGACGTAGAAGGTGGCTAGTGAACAGAGTTAACTGCAACAACTCAAGCGTGGATCCCTGCGGTATTGTTGTGGGGGTGCACCACTTCTGTGAGAACGCCCTGTCAGTTTTCAAGTAGAAGTGCCAGTCCTTGAAATAATCAGCGATCAAACTCAGTGCGTTGCTTCGAATGATGGAGACTGGTGGCACAGCAACCATTATCGCGTGATCAGCCTTGTAAGAAGCCCTCCTAAAATCTGGGAGTATTGCGTCGACAACAAGGCTGTCTTCAGCTGCTTTGGTTCAGTAGCCCACGGCGGTAGGTAGGTTGGAGACAACTCGGCGTCCACAGCGGAACCCAGTCCGAGCGTCAGCCAGCAGCCCATTGCAGTCCAGTTGGCGTTTGAGGCTTCCGTCAACCTCAACGACCATCACTTCAGAAACGGGAAGTAGCAGAAAGATTGAACGTTAACTGACTTCACCAGTTTTGTATTCCTTCTGTAAACCAGATTGACATCAACGGTCCTCTAAAACCCATGAGACGTCGTTGTTTTGAGACATAGTTTGAGTGGGCCGAGAATGGCTCACTAAGCATCACTGCGTAACTTCTGGGGATGGAGTCAGTTGGTTCATCCGTACCCGGGAATGTGTCCGTGACAAGAAATAGATCTTCTGTCCCATGACTTCAACGTCGAGTGTTAACTTGGCTCTAGGGGCATCGACATGGCCACAGTTTGGAATTGGACTGACTGGAGGATGTTCTCTGCAAAGTTTTGTGTATTGCTCACCCACCATTCCCGCATCTTCTGCGTTAGAGTCGTAGGTGTGATTTTCGAACACAAGATGTGAGATGCCTCCTCTGACAAGCGTGTGTTTAGGCATCCTTCTGCATCCGTCAGAGAGCTGAACCCTCGCTGACTCCGTAAATTTGTTTCTAGTGGATGTGGATGCTAAGTGTGACGCGCAACCAAAACCAGCGAGCGCGCACGGATTGAATTTGAATTGTGTAACGGGCCATGCTGCTGTGTTGTTAGTGCCGTTTTAGTTTGCGTCTGTGTAAGTCGTGTGCATGGCTTACTGAGCCTTTGGCCCATGCTTGTTCGTAATGCTTCCACTTTCAAAGCTGCTTTTCGAACCCCTACTTCGGAAGAACGCTGTTCCCCGGTGCCTCCATATTGCTCCAGATTCGGGCCACAAGTATTACGGACAGCCAGAGCGGGAGCTGCTGGTCTGTAGGTTACACTGGTGGGCGCGCTGTTTGACTTTCAGATGAGGAGCGTCCAAGGGCTTCGGCTTTAGCCGTCCTAACTTTAATGTTCGCGATTTGATCCATGCTCTTGAAGACAATGAGGGCAGGATGAGTACGAGGATAGAGATTTGTATGGGCTTCCGTGTGTTGGCCCCCACATAGCTCACCGTTCGTCGATCTTGGAAAGCTGATTGCCTGACAGAGGTAACCCGTTAGGGGTACTAACATTCACGTATTAAGTTGGTTCGCGCGAATTCTCGTTTTGCAACCGCCAGTGGCCGATTGTGCGGGCGTTGTATAAGAATTCACACTTAAGCACTATCCGTTTGCCGCATGCCAGTGCACCCATTACCTCCATTAGTTCAACCATTAGCGGTCCGTTTACAATTAACAAGTCGAGAAGGGTTGTGAGATTCCAGTTACGCTACCGCATGACCTCTTGCACATGATCAGTGAACCCCGAGTTGCAAATGGTAGACCTGGGTGTAACCCATGATAGATCACTTGTCTAGTTCGCGTCGTAGACAACCGGGCTGAACACCTAATTACCGATGACCTGCTACTTGAAGGAAAAGCTCTTCGCAGTGCTACTAGAAATGACTGCTTAGCGCTCCTACTGACCGAGAGCCGGCAGTACGTAACGATCGTAAAACAGGTGTTGATGTAATTATTTCAAACCAGACACCGCATCGTGTTTGGGACATGTTGGGAAATAACGTTGTTCTCTTGGGGCATTTGGAGTGGTGCTTGAGCATACAGATCGATACCCACCCTACACCCCCATTCTATTCCCATGGTATAAGCTGCAGCCGCACGAGGATTTCTGGCTGCAGTCAGATTTCTGTTACCCCAACTAGCATTGGATTACAAAATGAGCTGATCGATTTCGACCGGCGGACTTTGAGCATCGGTGTCGAGGTAGCCTTGTGCCTGAATACAAAACGCAGCGCCCTTTTCACTGGGAGATGGCGGAATATTTGTGGAGCGCCGTGGGAGGTGTGCAGCTGGGCTGGCTCACTGAAATGGGGATTGCCGGAAGGTCGTGGAACCCTCGGTATGAAGATTGGGACAGACTGTTTCGAAAAGGGCAAGTAATTACTGCGTGGATATTTTATTTGAAGTTTCTCATATATCTGTTATTTTTCGCAACTTTTTTACCGTACAATCTGATTAAATTTTATCTACGTCCACGTCTGTTCAAAAAATATTCTTACATAACAAAGTATAATGACCAAAATCGGTCGTCAAACAAGATCGTCTAGTGTCAAAACTACCTGTTCTAGCTCTAAGGTAAATATTGAACGACCTAATGGCAAATGCTCTAGGTCGAAAACTTGTAAAGGCCCTTCCAAAGATGCTGCCCCGAAAGGGGGTGAAGATAAACTGGTGGTTCCCACCAATACTCCTCTAACTAAGAACTATTCTGTCCCCCTAGCCAATGTATTGGCGGAGTTATTTGGCAAAGTATCCAAACTGGAAGCTGGACTTGCCAACAAAAACAAGCTATGCTGTATTTGATTATCTGATGGAGAACCTTATCTCCCTATCTAACATCTTCAAAGTGCCGGAATGGCCCAAGATGGATAACTTAGAGAGCGCAAGCATGTTTCTCAACACCTTGACAACAGAAATCACAAAACGGATGCGTTGCACATGTGATGCCATCGTATCCAATGTGCCAGAGAGCCTTCACCTCGATGGCATTGAGAAGCTACTTACAAGGATTACCAATATAGACCCGACATCTTATACCTGCATTCGTATTCGCAAGAAGACTCAAAATATTTGCTGCCCGCTTTTGTTCAAATTCCCGAGCGAAACAACTGCAAGACGGTTCATCCAATGTCAGGACCTCATGAAGCCCAAAACCTCTCTTAAACTGACAAGAATTATGCAGGATAGAACGCCGCTTGAGAGGGAATGTCACCGTCGCTTGTTGCGCAACGCTGTCACCTCCAAGCGTGTGGCTCAGGACACATTCAAACAAGATGCGACGATGTCCAAGGGTAATGAATCGGGTCCTGACTGTGAAGCTCCACCCTGTGTAGCTTCATCC
>QNGE01005205.1:0-47542 GCA_008508345.1 Paragonimus westermani | reverse complement strand
AACTGTAACTTCAACGCAGTTAGCCATAAACGAATAGGGTCGGTGCAATATACATACATGATGTTGTACACATTTTTGTGCACATGCATGTACACTTCCATATAAATATATATATGCATGTATATGCATACATATATATATATGTATGCATATATACACGAAAATATACAAATATATGGATATAAATATAAATCTATACTTATATATACACATCTTTGATATACACATTTGTTTACACACAAATAGGTATATATACATGCTCGTGTGTACACTTATATGTGCGTATAATCGTATATATATTCGTGCTTTTATCCAATCCCCCCGGAATAGCCCATTACCCAGAGAAAATTTCACTTCAAGGTCAGTCGGTGCATTATTGGTCTATACAAATTTGAGTTTCGCCGGTAGGAAAGGAAATGCGCTCGCGATGCGCGTTTGGATCTGCTCACCGGAGTGACCTTGAACTTTTTGAAATATTGACTCACATACAACCTTGTAAAAGGTAAACTGATGTAACGTCACGTTTTTTTAACTGAATCTGTGGAGCAGGAAAAAATGTCTGTTTCCTGGTTCGTGCGTCAAGGTTCTCTGAACTACAAGCTTTTTTCACCACGTCTTCAATGGTAGCGGATTTCACGGTTGTCGACGTAGGCCGGCTTGAGACGGTAAATACTCACAGTAACTTGCTTTCCGGAACGTTCGATCGTGAAAACTTTATCCGTTCGTGAGATCAATTTAAATGGGCCATCGTCAGGTGGTCGGATTGAGCACCGAACTGCGTCACAGCGAACGAAAACATGAGCGCAAGTCAGCAAGTCATTGCTGAGTTGTTGAGGCCAGGAATGCTGCCGATTCGGAATGACGCGGAGTGTTTCCATATGCGATTTGAGGCAGCGCAGGTGGTTTGGCGGATCTATTGCAGTTTGTGTGTTTTGGTCGAAAAGATCACCTGGCAGGTCAAGTGATGTTCCGTGGACTAATTCTGCGGTGGAACATTGTATATCTTCCTTAAAGACGGATCAGATGCTCAGTAAGGTGAGTGGTAAGCGCTCTGTCCAACTCTGCGTGGACTGTTTCATGAGTGATGTTTTCAATTGTCGGTGAATACGTTCAACAATCCCATTAGAGGCAGGGTGGTATGTAGTCGTCCTGATGTGTTCACAACCCAACAGATGAGTAAAGTCGCGGAAAACGGCTGACTGGAATTGTGAGCCTCGGTCTGTAGTAACGGAAAACGGAACGCCATAATTGGCAATCCAATGTTCGAGGAACGCTCAAGCGACTGTCTCTAACGAAATGTCACTAAGGGGAACGGCCATGGGCCATCGTATAAATCGGTCGACACATGTATACATGAACGTTTTGCCGTTTGATGGGGGTAAAGGGCCAACCAGTTCAACATGGACGTGAGATAAACGTGCGTCCGGAGTGGGGAAATTTCCAGGAGAGGTGACGGTGTGGCGATGTACCTTGTTGTTCTGGCAATGAAGAAATGATTTAGTCCACCAGCGCACATCTTTGTTCATATTAGGCCAGACATAACGGGCATCAATTAATTTGAGTGTGGCGCGGACACCAGGGTGGGACAAAGAACGCAAATGAGAAAAATGGTTCGACGAAGAGAAAAAAGTAGAATTGGACGTTGGATACCCGCGGAAGTGTCACATGCTATGGTGGACTCGGAAGATGGTAAGGGAACACGAGAACACTGAAATGGTGGGGTGCATATGGATGGAAAGTCAGGATCAGACGTTTGAATTTCAGCAATTTCCTCGAGACTTATATCTTGCAGGCCAGAGACCGCGTTAACATGTAGTCTTGAAAACGCATCAGCAACCACATTGGAGTTTCCATGGACATGTCGGATATCCGTTGTGAATTGTGCTATGAAATCGGGATGTTGAATTTCGCGATCAGAATATTCATCCTGACTGGCGTTGAAGGCGTATATTAAAGGTTTATGGTCTGTCAAAACGGTGAAGTTCCTTCCTTCTAACAAATGACAAAAATGTCTAATGGACAAGTAGATAACAAGCAGCTCATGACCGACGGTGGTATAATTAGCTTAAGCGGGTGATAGCTTTTGTGAATGAAGTGAGACTGATCGTAATTCACCACTGATGTACTGCTGAAGCACTGCACCGACAGCATGGTTAGACGCGACAGTCGAAAGGATCAGATGAGCAGTCGGCTCTGGATTAAAATGAGCGAGGGACGTCGCATCGCTGAGCGCTTTCTTCACGTCGTTGAACGCTTGTAGCGCTTCAGGACTTAGAATAAAGCAATTTTTAGAACCACGTAGCAGATCGGTTATCGGCATCAGAAGCTGTGAGCAGTGAGAAATAAAACGACGGTAATATTTAACAACTCCAATGAACCGTTGAAGTTTTTG
The DNA here is from genome assembly GCA_008508345.1 of Paragonimus westermani. NCBI lineage: Eukaryota > Metazoa > Platyhelminthes > Trematoda > Plagiorchiida > Troglotrematidae > Paragonimus > Paragonimus westermani. The sequence goes on along the minus strand of QNGE01005205.1, from coordinate 45,150 downwards.
GATGCAATCAGGAATGGGGTACCCTTGCAGCGCTTGCACCTTGATGTCTGAGGGGTTGATGCCAGTTGCATCTATAAATTGTCCAAGTAACTCAAGAGACGAGACGCCAAGAGCGCATTTTGTTGAATTGATAGAAATCCCGTATTCATTCAACCGCTCCAGCAAAACACGAAGATGCGCTTCATGTTATTCGGAGGAACGACTGGCAACCAAAACATTGTCGAGGCAAACAATACAAAATCCAGACCACGTACAACTTGATCCATGAAACGCTGGATTGTTTGGGCTGCATTCCCATGTCCGTGGGGCATTCGAAGGAACTCATACAAGCCAAACGAAGTTGTGATCGCAGTCTTGGGTATGTCTTCCTCGGCGACGGGAATTTGGAAATATGCACGCACAAAGTCGATTTTAGGAAAAACACACTTAGAATGTAGAGTCGAGGAAAAATTGTGGATGTGGGGAATGGGATAACAGTCTGGTACGGTAGCATTGTTGATCACTCGGAAATCACCACATTGACTCCAATCACCCGGTGTTTTCTTAGGAACCAAATGTAAAGGGGAAGACCATGCACTCTTGGATGGACGGATGATGCCAAGTTGAAGCATGTGACCAAATTCCGCACTGGCAATCTCCAGCTTTTCAGGAGGGAGACGTCTGCGGCGAGTGGTCACTGGCTGTCCCTTGGTCACGATGGTGTGTGTAACGTCGTGTTTCAAAGAATGTGGGTGATACGAGGGATGTATGAGCTGGGGGTATTTCTGGACCAGCCGGAAATATCTTGAGGGTTTGGGCACCGCCATATGGACTCCGATGCAATTCATGGTGGTTAATTTGCCCTTAGCACTGGAGGAAGTCAAGCTGTCCAAAAGTGCGTGGTGCTGAATATCAACAATGTGGGATAGGATATCGGCACCCAGAATTACGGACAGAACGCCTGCTACCAGAAAAATCCAGCGAAACTGATGTCGTAGTCCTAGGTCGAGAGTGAACGAACATCGACCGCACGCTTGCATCGGGGTTCCGTTGTCGGCTTGTAAGGAAAAAATGGGCTGACAACGCTGGCAGTCGCCAACGGTGCATGGAATTACGCTTACCTGACCTGGTTGACCCTACGGTATGTTCACCGAGGTATTCCCTGGTGACGACAGACATGTACGCCAGGTGTCGGTAAGAACTTCAGATGGCACTGTAAGACGGGACATCAGATAACTTTGTTTCTCAGAAGCGTCTGTAGAGTAACACCAAGTTACTACGGATAAAGCAATAGGTGTGGACGCTCCTGTCGACCCGGTCGTTGTCGCTGTTCATATTGCCATCTTGGGTTTGGAAACCAGCCGGTTATCGGGGCCCGGTGCTGATTTTGTCAAGGTTTGTTGCGTTAGTTTGAGATTGCCGAAGTTTGCTTGATGTTGAAAGGTGGCCCTACGATTTGCTCTCTTCTCCAAATGAAATACATTACTCATCCTTGTTCTTACACCACCTGCTTTGACCGTTTCCCTTACCTCTATTTAGTCCGAGCCATGTAAACTTCTGAATGCCGAAATTAGACACTTTTTCTTCCGTATTTTTCCTTGCGTAGCTTATGATTCCCGTCGTTTCTCGATGCATGAACAGTCGCTTTGCTCTGACCAAACCAATGTCCATTTGTTTGAGTGAGCTCAACGCGTTTTATCGTCCACCATTGTTGATCGGTGCCTGGTTGCCAATTCGTTGTGCGGGCACTCTCTTTCTTTGATTTCTGAGGATTTTCACATTCGAGGTGAGAGAATTTTCTTGTACATTGATTCAATTAGTACCGAATTAAATCCAGTTATTACGAGCGCCTTCTCGGTAAGCGTTTCGAGAATAGATTATCTCTGTCACTGAATATTGAGAGGCATTTACCGGATCCACAGATTACGCGTAACTTGTTGTCAACTTGAATCGTTAGCGAACGATTCAATATTGCCGCACTCTCATTCACGCTACTTACAGTGAGTAATTTTAAAATTGTTGGACGCCTGACTAAAACCTGTCTTCCTTCATTGTCTTGAACTATTCGGAATATTGACTCACGCCCCACCTTTTTGAGTTTTAACTGACGCAACCTCACATCTTTTGGGTTAAATCTATGTTGAGTGCGGACTATTTTCTTCCCTGGTACATGTATTAGAGTTTTGTGAGCTGTAAACCTCTTCCTTTCGGAAACGCTTCTTTTTTGACGTANACAATCTCCCATGAACCATTCCCTCTGATGAACGAGATTCATTTAGATGCCCATAACTACGGTGACGTCCCCCTTCCTATTAATCCTAATTCTTCAAAGTTTGCGTGCGATCCTTTTGTACCAAATGTTTTAAGTAATTCTGAAATCTTTCTTAATGATAGGATCCCACCTGAACCGAGTGCTGCCGAACATGATTGTTGTTTGTTTTGGGCCCCTAGAACTAAGTATGGATCCACCCCAGGGATAGCGATGGGGACGGTGGTAGGCCCGCCGAAGTAGATGGACAGTGTGTCCAAATCCAGTGCTGTTTTGCCCGTTTTGCCTAACTGTGCTCTGACGAATGGTTCTAGTGAAGTTTCTGATGATCTTTTGGAGGATGAGCTGATCGCAAGGGCATAGGAACTGGAACTAAGACGAAGAGTGCTTGAATTCCACGAAAGACAGGGTAGGGCTGCGAAATCTGAGCCCTTCCCGACAGCCGGTACTATGTTTAGTACGCCATGCCACCCTGGTCAATCGAGGGCCTCCAACACAAACCCTTTATTCCATGTCATGTTGAGTCGTTAGAGGGGACTCTCAGACCTTTGGTTCTTGGAACTATTCTTCCGAAAATTGAGGTGGATAGTTTTGATGGGTCCTCGAAGAACTACTTTACCTTGCTCAGATCTTTTGAGGGTAACGTGGTAGACAAGCTAGTTAACGAGGGGTCAAAACTTTCACACTTGTTGCATTATTGTCGTGGTAGGGCAAAAGAGGCAATTAAGCACTGCGCATTCTTGCCAAAGGAGATGGGTTTTACAGAGGCTATGAGGATTTCGTACCAGCATTTTGGCTGCCGCCTTGATATTATGCAAGCGGTAAGTAAGGAGGTTTCCATGGGTCCTAGGTTAGTCGCTGGCGACGTTGATTGCTTGCGTGGACTAGCCAGCCAAATGAAAGGCTGTCAGGCGATGTTACTGCAGCTAGATTACGGTGCAGAGCTAAACTGCACAACAAACCTCATTAAAGCAGTTGAGCGATTGTCCCACCATCTGCAGGAAAGATGGGCAGAAATTGACGAGGGTATATGTGAGTGCGGGAGGGAACCTAATTTTAGCGAATTGTTACGTTTTGTGGATAAAAGAGTGGCAGTCAGTGCTAGTCAGTATGGTCAGTTGGCTGCTCGCTCAGAAGCCAGGACGAATAACTTGCCATCCTATGGACATTCCGCAATCAGATACTCGAGGTGCAACGTCGAAATAGGTGTACCTTATGAGAAGATGAACTTGTGGTGTCCGGTTTGTAGGGGCAATCACGATATATCCGATTGTGGTTGCTTTAGAGGTCAGTCTTTGGAGCAACACAAAGCAATGCTGGAGAACAACGGAAGCTGTTTTGTTTGCTCAAAAGCGAACTATGTGGCCAAGTCTTGTAAAGTTCAGATAATGTGTGTGGTTCGGGGTTTTGGTCGACGCCATCATAAGTTGGTCCATGAGGATAAGCCCGAACAGAGTAAGAAGGAGACGACAAAGTTCTCCTTGTGCGGTGCTACGTCCAATGTAAACGGCGTGTGTCTAGGTTTCGTCCCCATCAGTTTGGTTGTCCCGAAAGCGTCGGTGACAACGTGTGTCCTTCTGGATAATGGGTCTGACACTACATTGCTCGATGAATCTATTGCAAAGACAATTGGTTTGCAGGGACAGCCCTGCCAGGTGTTGTTCCGTACCCTACACGGAGGTTCTGCAGCGTCAGGCAATAACTTATCGATTGAGTGGCAATCGTTCAATCAGGAGCACTCCATCATATCTGATTCATTTTATACAGTGAAACAGCTGCCACTTACCCAAGCTGACGTTGTTCACCAGTCAGAAGTAGACAGATTGACTCACCTGAAGGATGTTTCCTTTAAGAGTTCAGCTAGAACTTTCGTGGAGATTTTGATAGAATGCGATATCCCTGAGGCACACTGGGTGCTGGAACAGAGACTTGGCAGTATCAACGAGCCCTATGCGAGTAAGACCATTTTCGGTTGGAGCTCCCGAGGTCCATGTCACACCAAAGCCCGGAATGAACATTGCGTAGACCTTATTGGAGTACATTCGGTCTCGTTGGATGATCCGATCCGAAGGATGTTTGAGCTGGATTTAACTGACGGATGCACTTCTGAGGGTAAAGAGCCTTCTGTTGTGGACAGACGGGCATCGAATATGACTGAGAGCAGTGTAATACTCAGAGATGGCCAGTTTGAGATAGGTTTGCCGTAGAAAAAAGATAGATGGGTATTGCACAACAATAAGGAGATGGCTGAGAAACGACTTGCTGCGTTGCAGAAACGGTTGGTTCGAGACCCAGAGCTAAGCGCCAGTTACTCGGCCGGGATACTGAAGCATATCATGAAGGGCTACATAAGTATGTGTTAAGACTATTACACGAGATGGTACTTGCCACACCATCCCGTACTTAACCCAAATAAGCCGGGTAAGATACGAATAGTCTTCGATTGTGCCGCTGAACACCGGGGTGTGTCGCTCAACAAAACCTTGCTCCAGGGTCACGACCTGAACAACAGTTTGTTAGGAGTGCTTATGCGTCTTCGCAAATACCCGGTGGCAGTCTCCACTGACATCGAACAGATGTTCCTACACGTGAGAGTTCCGTGTCGTGACGAAGGTACACTAAGCTTTCTTTGGTGAGGTTCTGAATCTTTTGAATGACCACCAGATACTTAAGAGCTGAATATTCACCACTTAGGAGCGACATCTTCGCCATTTTGTGCTAGTTTTGCACTACAAAAAATAGTTATGGATAATCAGCATAAATTTCTATCGAAGACTGCGATCGTAGTAAAGGAGAACTTCTACGTCGACGACTGCCTAGTGTCAGTTGACTCAATGTCCGAGGCTAGGGCTGTGGTAAATGGACTCCGAGTGATGCTGTGGCTATGGGGCTTCAAAATCGTCAAGTGGGTTTCTAACCGTAACGAAGCCATTGAACATTAACCCAACGAGGAAAATCTTATTGACTCACGGAATAAAGAACTCCACAGTTGTGGATATCAGCCAGCTCTAGGCGTGAGGTGGCAAGTGGAAAGCGACTGCTTCCGGTTTCAAGTCAACCTCCATCAAACCGGGTACACGAAAAGAGCAATTTTGAGTTGCATGGCTGCGTTGTACGATCCTCTGAGGATATTGGCCCCAATATTATTACCGGCCCACAGGTTGCTCCAAGACCTTTGTCAACGAGGCATCGGTTGCAATTCCGATATAAAAGAGCACGATCAGTTGCGTTGGAAATGTTGGCTGAATGATGTCTAATCCATAGACAGCATGTCATTGCCCAGATGCACTGTTCAAGGACTTCCGTCGGCAAAACCTGTCGAATTGCACATGTTCTGTGATGCGTCGCAAGTTGGTTACGGGGCAGTGGGCTATTTAAGGGTAGTTACTTCAGATAATAGTATTGGGTGCGGCTTTCTGATGGAAAAATTTAGGGTGACCCCGAAAAGGGCGGTTACGATACCAAGGTTGGACCTCACGTCAGCCGTTCTATCGTCCAAGCTGATGTACGTCCTTATTCGTGAGTTTAAGACTCCAATACGTAACGTTGTACTGTAGACAGATTCTACACTAGTGTTGCGATACTTACAGAACACTTCATCGCGTTTCGCAACTTTTGTTGCCAATCGTGTTGGACTCATCCAGGATCTTACTTCTGTCTCACAGTGGAGGCATGTGTCTTCAGAATTAAATCCGGTCGATGTTGCGTCTAGGGGAGTGTCACAGGCCTTGACCAAGGAGATGAACCTCTGGTTACGGGGTCCGAGCTTTCTGTTGAACCCAAAAGAACAGTGGCCGAAAATGCCAATATTATCGTGTTTGTTAAAGGGAAACCCCGAGATTAGTAGCACTTATGCGATTACCACGGAATCGGACTTTAATTTTATACTGGACCAGCTGATATGAGGTGCTATAGTTGAACTAAGTTACTACGGGCCATCGCCTGGTTATCCCATTACGTAAACTTTGTGTCCGTGGTGATATGCGCTAGACAAAACACGTCAATCAGAGTAGGAACCCTTTGTACGTCCAAAATCAATCTCTGTTGCCTAAAACCAACAAATCTCGTGCAATAGCGCGAGTTCTCCAAGGAACTACGGATCCTGAGATCGTCCATAACAAATTCACGTAAGTTAAGTGAACTTGAAAGATTGCGGCCAGCGTTGATAGACGGAGCACTGTATCTTGGCGGTAGGATCCGACCAGACAATGGGGACGGTGTAAAGCTGTTGATTATTCCTAATCACGGCGCTGTCGCAAGCCTTTTGATACGCCACTATCACGAATCTGAAGGGCACATGGTTGCCTCGCATGTACTTGTCAGCATCAGAAGGAGGTTTTGGATTTTAAAAGGTATGGCGGCCATTAAACGGGTGTTAGGTGACAGGTATCACCGTAAAATGGTTTACGTTAAGCAGTGCACTTAAACGATGACGCCAATTTCGTCGATAAGGGCGTCGACTGACGGGTACCCATTCATATACTACGGGGTGGATTATTTCGGCCTATTCAAGGTGCGTATAGAAAGCAGCGAGCTCAAACATTATGGCGGCATATTTACCTGTTTGCAGACTCGTACCATTCACATCGAAGTGGTCCATTCCATGTCTATGGACTCTTTTCACATGGCTCTGGCGGGATATTGGGAAGGCGGGGCAAGCCGGGTGCCATTTACTCTGACAGCGGTTCCAACTTTGTTGGAGCTAAAACGAAGGATGCGACAACTGGACCATTGTATGTTGACAGATAGGCTATCGAATCAATGAATTGATTAAAATTTTAATCATTCAGGTGCAAGTCATCGGGGCGGCGTTTGGGAGAGAATGATCCGAACAGTGAGACGAGTTCCGTCGTTTGTAACACAACAGCAGGCAATGAATGAAGTGTCACTTACCACCTACGTGGTGGAAGTTGAAGGAGTCGTCAACGATAGGCCACTCGTGCCTGTTCATGATGATCCAGATAGTCCCTAGGTACTTCGTCCTAGTGATTTGCTCTTGTTGCGCTCGAATATAGGCCAAAGTACAGATGAGGTTACATTATGCGAACGATAACAAGGGCTGGAGACAAGCACAGCACTTATCTAGTGTGTATTGGAAACGATGGCGGCGTGAATACCTAACCCGGCTACAGATAAGTGGCTGGAAGCTTCGCGTGATCTTCAAGTAGGCGATGTAGTTCTCCTTCACGAAAGAGCCTCCAGAGGTGCTCGACCCTACGGTATATGCACCAAGGTATTCCCTGGTGACGACAGACATGTACGCCAGGTGTCGGTAAGAACTTCAGATGGCACTGTAAGACGGGACATCAGATAACTTTGTTTCTTAGAAGCGTCTGTAGAGTAACACCAAGTTACTACGGATAAAGCAATAGGTGTGGACGCTCCTGTCGACCCGGTCGTTGTCGCTGTTCATATTGCCATCTTGGGTTTGGAAACCAGCCGGTTATCGGGGCCCGGTGCTGATTTTGTCAAGGTTTGTTGCGTTAGTTTGAGATTGCCGATGTTTGCTTGATGTTGAAAGGTGGCCCTACGATTTGCTCTCTTCTCCAAATGAAATACATTACTCATCCTTGTTCTTACACCACCTGCTTTGACCGTTTCCCTTACCTCTATTTAGTCCGAGCCATGTAAACTTCTGAATGCCGAAATTAGACACTTTTTCTTCCGTATTTTTCCTTGCGTAGCTTATGATTCCCGTCGTTTCTCGATGCATGAACAGTCGCTTTGCTCTGACCAAACCAATGTCCATTTGTTTGAGTGAGCTCAACGCGTTTTATCGTCCACCATTGTTGATCGGTGCCTGGTTGCCAATTCGTTGTGCGGGCACTCTCTTTCTTTGATTTCTGAGGATTTTCACATTCGAGGTGAGAGAATTTTCTTGTACATTGATTCAATTAGTACCGAATTAAATCCAGTTATTACGAGCGCCTTCTCGGTAAGCGTTTCGAGAATAGATTATCTCTGTCACTGAATATTGAGAGGCATTTACCGGATCCACAGATTACGCGTAACTTGTTGTCAACTTGAATCGTTAGCGAACGATTCAATATTGCCGCACTCTCATTCACGCTACTTACAGTGAGTAATTTTAAAATTGTTGGACGCCTGACTAAAACCTGTCTTCCTTCATTGTCTTGAACTATTCGGAATATTGACTCACGCCCCACCTTTTTGAGTTTTAACTGACGCAACCTCACATCTTTTGGGTTAAATCTATGTTGAGTGCGGACTATTTTCTTCCCTGGTACATGTATTAGAGTTTTGTGAGCTGTAAACCTCTTCCTTTCGGAAACGCTTCTTTTTTGACGTAGTTCATGTTTGCTTGCTGTAAAATTTATTTTTATTTTTATTTTTGGTGACTGTCTGCATTGGTCCCGCACACTCAGACGTGTTTCTCACAAATGCCTTGGAAAACGTACGTTACAGCCGCTACAGAAACGTGATGGCAACTACAACCATCAATGTAACATTATACTTTACGCTACTCTTGAAAACCATCAAGGTGACAGTTAAGACGTACTTCGGCGCGAAACATATCAGTATAGTTTTTGAGAAATATACGGTTATCCGGACTGTCGTTCACGACTTCCCAAGTTCACCTGCCCCTCGTACCCTCCGACTTCGATGGCCAACAAAATCCAAACTACTGCACACCGCTTTTGCAAGAAAAATACGCAGGACACTCTGAAATAAGCGGCGTTCCTTCATGTAGGATGTCAGATGGGCTGAACGCACTGCGACCACAGGGTGGTGGATGAATATGTAACTTTGACTGTTGAGATTATTGTGGCGTTTTTTCTTTTGAGCTTCATATGACGTACTCCATAGGCATCCATCAGTCAACAAGAAAACTTTTACAGCTGCCGACTCTAAGATCGTCGGCCTAACTCAAAGAGGTACACATTTCCCCGCAACTACCTCACTGTTCACTGAAGAACGTGACTTAAACGCAGGTGGTCAGACTTCATAACAATGGTCTCTTTCTTAACGTATATAAGAAGAACGCCCTCAGGAAAGCCACACACAAATAAACACCACAATTACTAATCGTGCAACAAATTAGTTGTATGAATAAAGCATTTGAGATGATTGCTTTTAAGATGATGGTTCTCGAAAGCTCCGAAATTCGATAAAAAATTCCGAGTAGTTACATCATTTCACACTCCACACTGTGATCACTGCAACATACAACCAGAAGAGCAGGCAGAGATTGTGTCATGCCGTGGTACTAGACCAACCAAAAAGGTTAAGGGTGAAAAAGTATGGGAGAGATACCTCTAAATACATTTGACTAACTTCCTTGTATGACATTACGTTGGTTCAGGGTCCTCGTGCACAACGCTGACGTGGTGGTCTGAAAGGCGGACAAATCAACCGTGTAACACTTACCACTTCAAATTCTATCCGTGTGTGCTAAGTAGTGTCTGCCGCGTTTTAAGGTGCTACCCGCTTCGCTGAACACTGTCCCCGGTGCCTCGCCCATGTATAGCACTTCCGGAACCCCGACTTCCATCCCGAGATTGGGGACGTACGGTGATGGTTCACGGACTGCGGTTTGTTTTTATGGCTTTAATCGATTGAAGTGAACCACGATTGGCTGTCTATCAAATCTTGACAGTCCACTAATTTGACAGGTGACCCTCGATATAATTCGATTGACAAAACAAGGTCCTCTCCGTTGTTTATGTATCTTCACCGTGACTCCCGGGCTCGGAACTGTGATGTGCAACCACACTATTTCGCCAAACTTCAAGAGAGGTCGAACTACCCACTTTTCGTAAGTCTTTATGATGCCTGTAAGATATCCCCAGATGTTTTCCTACAATTTAGTGGCCCACCAAACTGCTGCTTACGTATTGTGCAACGGGAAGTTGCAGTTGCTGCGTAACCGGCAACGGGGCATCCAGGGTCCACGAAAAATGTGTGGTTTGGTCAGTCAAAGAGTGAGTAGCACCACGGTGAACTAAGAGAAATTTTGATACATCTACGTCCTATCCGGTGACAACTTCCTCTGCGAAAGCACTGAGGAGATTATTGAGGGACCGGTTCGTACTTTCCACTTGCCCATTGCCCTGCGGTTGATAAGCGTTTTGTGTAGTACTAATAGCATACACATTCCGCAAACCAAGGAGCTGTCAAAACAGAAGCCCTGATCTGAATGATGTTGGTTGTGCCCTCCCAAAGGCACACCCTGTGGTCAACAGTGGCTGTTGCCACCGTCGATGTATCCAACTGTGCAAGCAGGATGGCTTCGTATCATTTAGTGAAGTAATCTACCAGGACCTAGATATACCGAATGTTTGGGTGTGTTTGAGGCAACGGCCCCACAATGTCAACGCCGATCAACCCGTTCAGGTATCCTACAGTAATGACCTATTACAGCGTTTGACCTCTTATCTGAGAGTTTTTGAGGTGGCCCATTCTTTGTACCAATGGCATAACAACCTGATATCTCTCCACTGATTCGGCCACCAAAATCCTTGTCATGCGGCCGCCCTCAGCTTATTTATTCCGGCATGGCCGAGTTCGCGGCGCAGGTTTGTTAGAACGTCACGTACCATGGACTGGAGACCACAGTCCTTTTCGTATAAGCAGGTCCATATTGGATAAACAATAATCTCTCAGTCATCTTGAACAGTTCCGATGACGCCAAAGTCGGGAAGATTCGTAGCTTTCCCCTTCCATCTTTTTTGCTGGTCAGTCTATCACAAATATTCCGGCATCTTCTGTAGATTGGCGCTGTTCCAAGTTTTGTTGCTTGGGTCTGCTGCCACTGGCCATATTCTGTGCCCTGTAGGTTGATCAGGGCGACGTGTTGTGCAGCATAGGACGGACAGTCATCATGACTGTTCTCAAGGCACCTCGATTGCGAGTCAGCGTTGGAATGTCTTTTGTCGATCTATGTTCGCATACGAAGCCACATTCCTGCAGGAGCACCTGCTTTCGGGCTAGCTGCCCCTCTGGGTGTTTGAAGTATTGTAACCAGTGTAGGGACTGATCTATGCGTGCGGTAAAACTTTTGTCAGGAATATAGTGTCGGAAACGTCCCACGAAGAATACTAGCACAAACATTTCTCCCGTTGTTGTATGTCATTTCTTCTCGTATTCAGCTTAACACCGGCTACCGTGGGCTATCATTCATTTCCCACCGCGACAGAGCAGTCCCGATGGCATTGCCGCTGCATCGGTACCCAAAGCAAACTCCCCGGCTTTCGGTGACAGATCCGGGAAGGCTAGCTTTGCCGCCGTGCACAGAGCTTCACGTAGTGATTCAAACGGATGGCCGTAATTTTCAGTCCACTTGAATTTCTAACTAACTTGTAGTAGTAGGATCAGTAAAGTGGAGAAGAGAACGAAGTCAATGATGACGCGATGAATGTAGGACACTAGCCTTAGGACGCTCCTCAGATCGTCTGCATTCTTCACTATGGGCCATAATTAAATCTGTTCCGTCGTTCTTGTCTTTGTGCATATACCTGCCCCTAAGAACATGTCCCGGTAATGTTAACTTTTTGCGCAGAAAGTGGCATTGTGATTGCTTCAGTCTTAAACCGACTTCCACCAGGCAATGAATCGCGGGCTCCAAATTGCCCTTCCGTGGACTATGACATAATACAAATACACAAGACATGTTCTGAGGAGCAAGTCATACATTGCTTTTTGCATTAGGTGTTGAATTGTCACAGCTGCATTTGATAGTCCAAAGGGCACATCCTCGATCACATACGGTCTCAACATCATGGTGAAGGCTGTTATAGCTTTTTCGTTTTCTTCGGCGTCCACTTGCCAATAACCTGATGCAAAGTCTAACGTACTAAGCAAATGGCTCCGCGGATATCAACGTACAGATGATCGATTCTTGGTAACGAGAATGCACCTTTCTTTGTAATTTGGTTGGCCTTCCTGTAACCGACGCATAATAATGGGTCACCGACTTTCTTTTTACCAGAACTGTTAGTGCAGCCCATGGGAAAGTGGGATGTCAGAACACATTCTTCTGCAGCACATCGTAAATTATCTTACATACCTCGTCCTGAAGATGTGCAAGTGTCCTGCATGGAAGCATCCAGATTAAAGGTGGATCCTCTATACTGATTCCCTGTCTCAACATGCTTGTGCGAACTGACGTTTCTCACTCCAACATAAACACGTGTGGTCGGCTTCCAATTATTGATTTCAAGCATTGAGCAATTCGCTAGTTGCCGGGAGCTCTACTCGACTGGAACATCTAGGTATTTTGGCGATCCACCTCGGAAGGGGTGGTAGTGACATGGACATAGAACTCTCATCGAACGCAGACCGTTTTGCTGATCTTCATTCAAAAAGGATTTTCTCCGTCGACGCACGTAATGGCTGCGCCGAAGTGGCAAAGTCTGGTAGACAGCGTAGATTGCATGAACACATACCAAAGATATGCTTTATTTCCGCTGTATTCGTTAGAAAAGTGGTGTCTCTAATGGCAAGGGTGTTTTCAGTGTTTAGCCGGATCCCATCAGTAGGTATGGTGTATACCATAGACTCTAATTTAGAAGCGTCAGATTTGCATCTTGCCAGGTTCAATCGGGAATCAAGCTTATCCAGTCGTCGTAACACTGCATGCAAACGAGGGTCGTATTCTTCCGTGGTGGAACCAAATACGCATATGTCGTCCATACATGCGACTTGTGCAGGAAGGTCAGCTAGTGAGTGGTTCATGAATTTTTCGAACAGCTGGTGCTGAGCTAAGGCCCATCAGCAAAACTTTGTACTAGTAAAGCCCACTGGATGTTAGAAAGGATGTGAGGTGCCTGGACTCTGGCGTTAGCGACATGTGGAAGAATGCTTTTCTTAAATTCAACGTTGAGAAGAACCGGGTGGCAGCCATCTTGGCCAGTAGCTCATCAGCTGTTAGACCTACGAATTTGCCCATCACATTCCATCCACAATGAACTCAAGTCGTTGTTTATTCGCACCACACCGTCTTTTTTTGGCACAATGACCGTAGGGTGAACCCATTCGGAACCACTGACTTGTTCAATTAATTCATTCGAAATCATTTCCTCTATGGTATCAGTCACTGATTCTCGCCTGTTCAGAGGAGTGGGGCATGTTTGTGTTGCGGAATATGGCTGTGCTCTTTCTTTGGGACGAATCCGACGAGCAGCAAGTGCTATTCAGCTAATAGCTTCTTTGAGTAATTCGAGGTATGTACTTCCCGGGGTCGATGTACTGATGGCCATGATCCACATACGCTCAACAGAAAGCGTTGCTTCCAGGGCCACCAGTACATTAAGACCGAGCACAGCATGATTGTTCGAAGAAATGACATATACGGCAACAGTTGCCGATGATGATCCGTGATGAAGATCCACCACAATTTAGCCTTGGATATAAACACATACAGCTGAGTAACTGTTAAACTTGAGGGCTGAGGGATATAAGGGAAAATCACTTGAATTCCTGTCATAGAAGCTTGAAGGGCTTATTGTTACCAGAGAAGCAGAAACCAATTCCATCTCAATATTCTTCTAGGGCGGTGGGCACAAATAGCCACCGTTCGAGTGTCAGGTGAAGGTTGATTGGGCTCCAAAAATCTGTGCTTTTGTTTCATAGTGCCAGTAAAATTATTTGCTGAGTAAATGTTTTGGCAATAACCGTGGCGAATCATCATCCAAGGTGTCTTGGCTGGCTCGTGCTACTTGACGAAATATGTAGCATCGCGATAAGTGTCCTCGTTTGTCGCAGTACTTGCAGTCAAGTTTATGAGTTGGACATATTTTACAGTCTGTCTTACGCTGCCTGCTGCCAAAACAATAACACATTCGAGAAGCTTTCGATGATGTGGGAAAGAAACTTGGTACCTTACTGATGTCAAGACTGTCCGTTTTTTCAATGAACACAACTTATCTGGATCTTCCATGTGCCGGTGAATAAAACAGCCAAGGTGCCCTGTGGATTATACAGTGTTCCCATCCCGTAAAGCGTTTGAAAAGCGTTCTCATTTATACGAGGGGAACATTCTTGTCTATGTCAAGTCACTAATGATATTTTATAATGGTGCTAAATTTTGAACTTTCATCAATGTGGCTGAGGTACTACGATGTTAATACGGATTCAGTCAATCGACTTTTGACTATCTGAATTAGCGAATAGATGTGCTGATCACGTGCACTCATGTGCGAAGCGCGTGAAACAACAGTGTTAGCAAATTTCGATGGTTGAAATGGCCTTCGGCTGCTTTGGTATAAAAGGACGCTCTGCACAAGAAAAAACTCGTGAAAACGCTAGCAAGGACATAGAGAAGCGATTATCAAAGGATAAAAAGCGTTTCAAAACTACTCACCGCTTGTTATTGTTGGGTAAATATACGCTGCAGCGTATATTTGTTCGCAAACATGTTCGTTTTAGGAGCAGGAGAATCTGGAAAATCGACTATAGTGAAACAAATGCGAATCCTACATATAGATGGATTTAATAAAGAGCAAGCTAATGCAATTTTCATGTGCAACTTTTTCAGGGAAAAAATGCAGAAAATAATTGATATTCATAAAAATGTCCGCGACTCTATTTGCGTAAGTAAGCAGAGTTTGCTCCCTTTTCCAAGTTTTCATCACTCATCAGTCTTTGGTGCATTTAAATTGAGACTGAAAAATTTAATTGGTTTCATTTCAATGTTTTAAATTTCTTACATGTACATACGCATATATACTTACACGTGTGGTGCATATATGCAAGTTGGAGTGACCTGATCGATCAACTGACAAGAACGACCAAAATATGACAACACGAAAGGAGAGCTATGAGAGTAACGGATAGGTGCAAAAGGTATGCGTACAAACAAAACGGAAGACGTACTATTAAAATTGGTCCGTTGAATCGAAAAGGCTACCACACGAGAGAAAAACAGCGCGAGAGAGTAGGTTACAACAACGACAAATTGATGCCTCTACACACAGCGTGAGCCGGCCACCAGAGTGTTGGTACATCATCTGGATCAACTGACACGCGGATCTATAATATTTTACCGCGCAGTTAATTCGCCAGCTAAAAATCTTCACAAATACAGGACGATTTAGTGATTTAGTAGGTTTTGAACAGAAGTAGAGAGGTGAATCTTTTGAGACTTCTATATCTCGATATGTAGAAATGGGCTAAAACGAGAAAAAGATGCGGTGTCCGAACTAATGTAGTTGATATTGGTCTAGACGAACTTTGGAAATTGCTAGAGAGTAGGCAGAACACACGGTCTGGTCGTGCATCCCAAGACTTGCAAACGCTCAGTGAGTGAAACCTATTTTTAAATTCTAGTCCCCTGTGTTGGATTTCTATTTTTTTTCTGAAGCCAGACCACCGTTCTACTCTCCAGATGTGGTCGATTAAAAATATTATAAAGGAGCTAAATGCAGTTTTGGTTGTGCTGGCAGAAGAGTCTTTTGAATAACGCCAGGATGTTGCTAGCCCTTTTTTACATCTGTTTCAGCATTCACTGAGCTCGACAGAATGTGCGAAACAGTGCTTCCCTGGTCCTTCTCGATAAGAACCGTCCGAATTAGGTTTCTTTTGATGTGTTGGAACTGATCCAACAAAATAAAACCCTGTCAGTTATCACTATCGACAATCGATCGACAGTGAAAAGCCAAGTCTCAGCGCGTTGACTTTGTATATTATTACCGACCCAGGAAAACAGAGAGTACAGACAGAGACGTCAAGTTAGCGAGGCACGGAGCGAGTTGAGATTTCAGCCCCGGGCCGGATGTTACAAAATGGGTAGCTTGACTAAAACAAATGTAGGTACAAAACCAAAATCATAGAAAATGTACAGATGAATGCGACTATCAAAATATCATTTATTATAGTCGCTACAGATGTAATGCATGATGTTCAGGAGAATATAAATCTACATAACTTTGGACGAGCCAGTATTGAAATCGAGAAAACTTAAATACAACGTGTAGATCCTTCTGTAGGATGTGAGTATCATTGGTAGTGTTGATTGTTCGCCATGCTTTGGCGTCGTCAGCAAATAGCGATAAGGGGGAGGTGACTGAGAGCAGATGGTTGTCGATAAACATCAAAAATATTAAGTGACCAGGAATTCAACCTTGGGTACTCCAGTGAGGCTAGGAATGCATGTGGAAAATGCACTACTAATGCGCACTGTGTAAGGATGTTCTGTGGTATACTACTCAAGCCACCACAAGAGATTGCTTTGTATCCCCTAAGGGAAAAGCTTGCCAGTTCAAATTGCGTGATGCACGCGGTCGAACGCCTCGGCGAAGCCAAGATATACGACGCCTGCTTCACTGTCTTGATCAACCGCTTTGGTAATTTGACCAGTATCTATCAGTGGATTGTTGTACACCAGCGGCCGTCGTGAAATCCGAGTTGTGCATTGGAGAACCTCTCGAGAAAGGCTAGATATCTATAAAATGAGTCATATACAAGCGACTCAAGAATTCTTGAAACGTTTGGTAGCAAAGCACTTGGTTTGTAATCAATGGGACAACTACGTCTTGGGAGGTATACTGCGGAGACCAGGAGAGCTGTCCCTCAGACACTTGAGCTTAACCAACACCACCCTGATGTATTCACATTGTGGGTATCATCAGTTTCAGTGTCGGGACAAACCTGAGGAAATTACGTTGACTGTGCAAAAGCACTGCTGCAAAACTCAGCGAGGAAATCAGCGGCTTTCGTATCAGAGCTGTTAGGGCCTGATGGGCCTAAGAATTGTGGAGCTCCAGCTTTTGCCTTGAGAGTTGATGATACGACTTAGAATAGGGTATTTGGATCGGCGATAAAGCGTTTCTTGTTACTTTGTTGATACTGGAGACCATCACGTCGAATTATCGATGTAAGCCGATTCCTTGAGGGAGCGTATATTTTTTTATTCAACTTCAGACCCTGATAATCGATAACACATCCAAGTATCCGGCTTCTTCAGGATAAGTTTGAGTGTACTAGAGGGTTGTTGACAAAGGCGATGCGCAGAAACTCTCGTTTATTGTTGCCAGTGGAATCTAAAATTTTGTTGATGCTTTCAAACAAGTGCACAGCTGAAGTTGATAAATAAGGTGTAGAAAAAAGATATGAAAGTTATTTTCGAAATGCAACCATGAACCGTGGACATTACAATCTATATTTACAAGGTTACGTGAAAGGCACATTACACGTAATGTGAACTTTTATAATCTCATGGAATTTCCATCAACTTCAACATTTTTGCCTCATGCAGCACCCAAAGCACAGGTTTATTCACTCTTTTATGACCGCTTTTTTCTTGTACGTTTGTTGGGGATCCAACTCTACTCTAGTTCCACGTGGTCCTAGCTGAAGTTAGGATCGGTTGAGACCAACTATGGCCGTTGAGGTCGATTGTGGTCAAAGAGATTTCACAAACTGCTCACTAACTTAGTAATTGCTGTTTTTCAAAGAATGATTCAGCAGCCTCCGAACGCTAATTTGGAAAAATTTCGCAACATATTTATTGTTTTCATGCCGATCGCCTCCGTAGTAACACATCTCGGCCAACACCCTGGACCACTAGAGCCTCATGCCGGCCACTGTCGGTCAGTTTCGGGTTTTGGAATAACTAGACCGTAGCCAAAAGTAAGCACTGAATAGGATTCATTCAAACTTCACCTCAATTATATTTTTACCCTTCTCAGTAAACATAATGCGTTGGCTAAGTCACCTGTTCCCGGCATACTAATCAGCCGGTTTTATTTTCGAAAGTAAGGTATAAGAACTAAATTTCACACGCTCATCACTTTTAGGCGTCACTAGTTTAAAACGTCCTCGACAACAATGAAAATAAAAATGCTATTTTTCATTCATTACACCGATCATTTTAAGAGCAAACTCCAATTAAAGTAAACGGCCTTTAGCCTACTGGCGCCTGACCCCTGAGGTCCGCAAGCCATATGTGTCGGTTGAGATCTCGCAAGCCGAAGGTCTGGTCAGCCGCTCTATGTACTAGATTCGGTAATCACTAAGAACCCAAAAAACTATCGGTCTTGAAACTGAGGCCCCATTGGCAAAATCAGCCATGGGCTGAGTCTGGATGCCAAATCTCCTTAGCTGCTGGTAAATGGCGTCAAATATACAAGAAGGCAGTGGCGAAGATAAAAACTTGAGTTTGCCACCTAAATTAGACGGCTCTTAACCCGTCGGCCTCTGGTATCGATGTTCGCAAGCCGTGTGGGTCGTGTGTTGGTTAGGACGTTTCTGGCTTCAGTTAAAGCCACCGCAGATCAGTTACGTCCAGTTGTGGTCAGCGAGAATGAGAATGGTACGGAGGTAGAATAAACTACTTACTAGTGAAAGAGATGCTTTTATCTAGTGTTTGGTTACTTTTGTATGCTAATTTGAGAATTTATCTCAACAGCTTTCTTATCTTTAGGATGAGAAGTAATGTGCGGCGGGTAGGATGGAATATTCGTTCTGTATAGCCGTAGATAACGTTTGTTTAACAGGAAAACGTTAACTGAATTGTGCCTGATAGTAAAAAGAGGAAGCGTTGTGCATGTCTAACCCGCGCGGATCCCTTACGGGCATTTTAATGGGGATAAGACTTAGAACTTGACAAAAACAAAAGGACTATGAAGGTAGAAGGAGCTGCCCGGCATCAGCTTAGGATAGTTTGCGGGATTAGACCGTACTGTTTTCGCGTCTATAGGCAGTTGAATTCCAACACACTAAAAAGGACTATTTTTTGGTCTGTTCTATATTTCTTCATGTTACAAAAGACGCCTGGTGTATGTTGAGAACGATGAACAAAAATAATCAATTTCGAGACCAAGCGGGAATGAAAGGCAGCCTCCATTATTATTTGGAGCTTGAAAATGAGTGCATATGGCCTATGTTAAAAGAGGGGAACGAACGACTTTTCACCTCTAAAAAACAGATCGTTCGGTTGATTTGTTCTAAGCCATGAGTGTGGAAGTGTACGGCAGAGAATTAAAAGGTGCGGGAATTAGCGAAAGCTGCGAAACAAAACGCTGCATGGACGGTACACATTTATACCGCTGTGAAACAGCCGTCGAAGCAAATAAAGATATTGAGAGATACCTGTACGGTGAAAGTGCAAAATATTTAATGTGTACGCCCTATACTTTGCAGTATTTTGACGTCGTTTCTTCTTTGACTAGTTCAAATATACGTCGATTTTGTGTATCAAAGATACAATCTTTCTCTTTATTTTCTAAGCCATCCCTAGCCCTTCTTCTTGATCTGTCTAGCCCTACATACATAAATGCACATTGTCTCGCGCGCCTGAAACTATAGTAGTTGATCGTAAGCACACGAAGTTACTACGAAATATTCTCAGGAAATATAACAAACTTCAAGAGAAAACTGGATGACTGCTGTCTAGTTGTTTTTGGGTCCGTGATAGAAAACTCATTTGCATTGGTTATTTTTTAAGAGGTTTCGTTTTCACTCTGAATTTGTCTCGTTGTCACTATACCTCGCAGCTCTTATTACAATGAAATTGAATATTTACTGTTTTTACCGTGGATTGCACTTGATTTCTGCTTGTAAGTGCGGTCGTATTGTGTAGAAACTTGCGTTCTGGAGTACTAAATCCTATTACCTATTCACAGAACCCTTTCTCTTTAGATTTATCTAGCGCAAACTACAAATTCTAGCAGAGTGAGAGGTGAACTCGGCTATTCAACGTTCTGGAGGCGGCACTATTTCTTCTATTTCTACAACTCTAACAACTGCACATGGGAATAATGGATATTCCGTTATTTTCTTCTCACTGTGCGGAAGAACAAATTTAATGCCGTCTGATTTAAGCCGGGTTGTCACGGAAAACAAACTGAACTAAACTTGGTGTTACGAAATTTACAGTCAGCGTATTATCACTGAAAAAAATCAGTCATACTGTTATAAGGTCCATGTGCTGAGTACAAAGATTGGACGAAAAACGTACGAATTATATCTTACGCGAGGCTTATGGTTAGCATATTCATGAAGAACTAGCTTGATTATCTGCTTCTTAAGCTAGGTTTCATCTGTCGTGGGCAATACTGCACACTACGAAGTTTTTGCAGTTCTATATATTAAAAGATATTTTATATTACTCACATGATTTAGGGGTAGCGATTTAACTGTATAGTTTCTCAAAGAATATCAGTCATACAGACTCACCAACCATTCTTTGCTTCTTTGGATAATGAAAGCAGTCAGGGACTCATACAAAGTACAGAGAGAAGATTAACTTAACTACGGTTAATTCTAGATTTCGGGAGTCCATTATAATTAATCGGCTTACCGCGGCTTGAGGGTAGACATTAAAGCAGGTCACTTCTTGTCGGGGATGTGCTTATCAATTTTTCATTCCTCTCGAGACCCTGAGCTGTAGTGTGCACAATACCTTTCGATTACCGCCATTTCCTGCGACCATAAATGTGAGCTTGGTCCAGTGGATTGATATCAATGTTCGGAATAACACAAATGTAGATGTGTATTGAATAATATGCGACTGTACTTTTGCGCTTTATTTCCACATCTCGACCCAAACGAAAGTTCACGGCAAACTGTCTGGTAGTTCCAGTGTCAAAAGCGGCGTTTCTCAAGGCTCTACATTTTTTCCATTTCTTTTAATTCAATCATGGACAAAATACCGGGATTATCTATGGCATTTGCAAGCTACCGGCTTGGATATCCTGTCTGGTGCATAGGCCGCCGACAAGATATTGCTAGTTGACAAATTTTAAACGAAAAAACGACGCTAGACGCTATCTTCTCTTGTGTAGCCTACTTCAGAATACGCTGTGCCGCAACAAGGTGAAGAGTTGTGATTTAGTTGAGTTGAAGTTGAATAATGAAGTACCGAAGGTTACTGACCGTTTTGTGCACTTCAAAGGTCGTATCGGAGGTGTCGGAGGTATAAAACGTCAAATAAGATCATGCGCTTCCTGAGCTGGGGGCGGTGTTTACCAATCTGGAATGCATACGACAACAGAGGAGAGTGTGACTAAAGCCCAGTGGTTGCGTGTCTAAGACGAAAGTGAGGGCTGTGTTACTTCCCGGCTAAAACACTTGGCCACTTAATATGAAAAACTTGAACCTTCTTTAGGTACTTGACTGCCAGTGCCGGCTTTCGACTCCTTGCTTCGCAAAGCAACAAGAGATAGGCACGAAAGAGTGTTTAGTAGTGGTTACCAGGCCTGTTCATCTTTTCAGTCTTCAAGTTTATACATGAATAGATGGTAAGATCGTGTGCTAAGAATGCCAGAGATTCATTTGTTACGCCAGGTGCTTTTTGTCGATTATACTGCCGAATGTTGTGAAGTGTGAGCTGAATAGAGAGGGCGTAATTAGCTGAATTCCTCCACCAAGAGAATGGCCACTCTAGGTCGGATTTGTCCACTTAGGTTGGACCATCGCGGATCACAAATTCGATGGCTGAAGACTTTAGGTGAGAGGTTGGCCGGTCAAGCTCACTGGCGCAAATACTGTCGTTGTTTGCTAGAGTTGGCTTTCGCGTGAGTGCTTGCACTAACCTTGATCAGCAAAAGTTGTAAGGACTGTGTCTTGCTGATGAACCCTCAGTTTTACTAGTAACTCGGTTGATTTTTGCAAATTTCTAAGCAGCTGGATGCTTAGTGTTTGAATACAGACATCGTCAATTTTTGATAGTTTTGCCCCTCTCTCTTTCTGTTTTTGTCCCCTTGGACTTGCTTGTTTCTTAATGGCCCTACGGCAGTTAAGCGTCAACGAAATTAACCGCTGAATTACTGTCTATGACTGTTGATAACGACGATGGTGATGACGTTGGTTATGATGATACTGAACGGGATACGGTGTTTTTGTTGGGAAAATTTTCTGGCTGCGGATATTCAACAGAATAAGAAAGGTTCACTCAGTGAGTTTTGTGACACTGGAATATGTAAATCGCTGAAACAATTAACATACAAAGTTCAAACGTCATCATCATCATCACCACAGACATCAGCACATCAGTGATTATTATTGATGCTTAACTGCCACACAATCACGAAGAGGAAGAAAGCAAACCCTGTACGGGACGACAGAAGGAAAAAGAAGAGGAGGGACTCAATTACTAAAGACGGCCACACCTATACTCATACGTCCAGCACCAAGATATCCACACCTTGCGAACAAGTAATCCAACTGTGAGTGGAATTAAGGGGCCATCAGCAAGACATTCTAAGTGTTGCTCACTTCACTCACAGGTAATTCTTATTACAAAATAAATTTTGAATTGAGACAAATGAGTGGCAAGGGGGTTAAGGGTACTTGAGAAGTTATTGCAATAGGCAAACTTAGGGCAGTAGATATTACACGTTTTGTCGTTATGCGGAGCAGTTAGGTGGTCTCAGTTAATAAGATGGGGGTGTTTATGAGTGCTCCAGTAAAAATTGTAAATGTCGTCTGAGGCGGTAATGTTTAGTAATAACATCTGTTAGTGGGTACTGTCTCGTTTGAGTAAGAATCTCCACCACGTAAAGGTCGTCGCAGTTTGCATCCCCATATTTGTCAAAATACCTGCTTTAAACTCTAGCACCTTTGACTCTAGAACTATATTGATATCTTCCGCGACCGCTACTGAGACAATTGGGCAAAGACGGTGTTAAGGTGAAAATAATGCTAATGCTCTTAGTTTACATTTGGATGAGATAACGGTGACAATTCAGTTCGTCTACAGATTTTCGGAGTCAAAACACTCACAATTTTAGGTCTAGATTGGTTGTCGTGTTGCGTTTTAACAATGTGCTTTGGTCTGGTTTGCGGCGGGCTCTTGAAACCAGATTAACGGTTACGATAAAAGCTATTTACTGCTAACCCAATTGACAAACACTTATAGTGGATGGATGACGCAGTCTGAACAACAGATATTATTGATACTTGGCCATTCGGCAAGTTAATTAGAAGCGTTTAAGCTTACACAAACGCACTCATCGAGCGCGAACTTGACTGTAGTCTGACCGGGCTCTGCCCTATACATTCGGATTCGGAATTTTACTACAGGTTTCGGTAAAACAGTTGCATATGATCGTGATATCGATTAGCGATGAAGGCTTGGCAAAAATGTGTAAGCAATCCTGGAGAAGACCACGAGAAATTTTCATCTTTTCTCATCAAGCCGGTTATGGATTAAAAATCAATGGTTAAAAATCTAATGGCATATCGGTAATACCATCCATGGAGCAGCATCAACGACAAGGTTGTTCCTAGGAGACTTTGATAGATATCGTAATGGTGAATTCAGCCGACGCAAACAAAGACTGAAGCAGTCTTGGAACGTCTCGGACCGTCTAGTGGGAGTTGAGGGTAACAAACGTTAGGATTCCTGATGAAATATTTCGCCAGTGGTGCTTATTCTCACTTTTTCAACTTAACTAACGACCGTTTAGATCATATTGCTTCGCCATCGAAAGTACATTTATGATGTGGTCTGTTTTAACTACTTGCGGTAAATGGCGTCTGCATCTTCCAGTGGACATTTGCTTGGTCTGATCTGTATTTCATTTCGCCGTTTGCCCACATCCAGTTGACATACCACCCATACTCCGGTGCTAGACGCTTTCGAAGCCACGATACTCGAATGCTTTTTTGTACTTTATTGAAGTTCAGAGATGATTTGGTGTATTTTCCTACTCCACTTCCCCATGCTCACCGGTAATCTTTTAACAACGATTCAGCCAGCTGATCATATCCACCGCTGTTCATGGATGATTTTGGGTTAATGTGCAAATCCACGCTGATTTGCGTTACCTACGGAGGGACGTGATACACTATTAGGCGAGGAATGCGGAGAATGTACTTTACGGATATGCCGCTGTAATCGTCAATGCATGGAAAGATGTAAGGTGTTATTGTGTTGACTGACTGTATGTCATGTGTTAATTTGAGAGCACATTTTTTGGCTACCGGTGTGTTAACCGTCAACTGAATGTACTGATTTTCTTTTTTGTCACAACCAGGGTACACTCATCATCAGGTTCTCAAAGGAGATCAGCACAACACTCTGGCTTGTTGGAATATATGCTATGCGGTCTTGCAACAGGCGGATAGATGTAGGCTGCGCTGATCAGTGAACATCGCTTAATTAAGAATATTTCTCGCACTTGAGAGTTGGTTGCGGTATTATGTATAAGTAAGTCGATCTGATCACGTAGTTGTAGACTTTAAAAAACAAAGTTGGAAATCTACTTCCAAGTGAGGCGCTGCTTTGCGTTAATGTCTGTGGAATACGTGGTCTAGAGGCTTAGTAAACAGTTCCAAAGTCTCATCATCAAATTGCCTTAAAACCTCTCAAGCAGCCGGAATTTATTATGACAATTATGCAATTGGACCCCATGCATTGTAATAAAGCCGTTAGGCTCTTGCAGCTAAAAACTCATTTAGGTATTGTAGATAATTGTAGATGAGGCAGCGTTGCAGTTGAATCGGGTGTGGCAAGTGTTGGTTGTCAGTGACACTACCTAAGTGCCAGTTATGTTTCCATATCCTCAAAAGAGATGACAGTGATAACATTTTTAAAGCGTGGCAATTTAAAAATGGAATGCGCTGTACAATTTTTGTTGAAATGTCAATCTGATCAAGCAGGATTTTTGATGATACTTCATTGCTACTTGAACAAAAATTCTTTTAGGTAAGAACGGTTACACTAACTTTCCCTAGCCTACTATAAACAAAGTATAGTACAAGTTGCCTGTATAGTATGATGCGTCAATCAGTAAGTCATGGAGACATTAGAGGCTGACGATAAAACCGTGTGCGACGTGCCTACACGTAGGTTCGTGAACCTGGTGACTCTTCTAACACCTCGTGGTTCATGCAGAAGTAACTTCACTTCTGCCTCAGTACCAAAAACCCGAATAGCCTTGAATCCAATTCATAGGGGGATGTATAATATGTGAATCAACAAAGTTCGCGTCACATCGCTAGGTGCCTGCCAATGTTCAGCCAGAAGTAGAAGCTCTGTTGTCATATGTTTTTTCGTAAATCTCGAACCTTTTTCGTCTTTGAAAAGGCGTTTGGCACGTACTTCATTCGCCCCTCCACTTGACGGGTTCCATGTACACCATGTGTTAATATATCATGCACTTTAACACCGAGAATGGTTCATATTTCTTTAAGAATTCATCGACGCAATTTTTAGTGATAGGTGTGCAATCAGGTTAATTCTCGTCAATCAGACTCTCAAGGTCTTCTGATTCCATTAGTGAATTATACTTGAGATCTGGATAATTTGTTGTCCGTTGATGAGACCAGTATGTTTTCCATTGCGGCTGTTGACTGCATTTACAAGTGTCGGGGTACAGACAATTTGATGTGCATTTATTTCGATGAACATTATAAGGCCGGAATGATACTATTACATTTGACACCCTCTGAGACTGGGACATGATTTAGGTCTGAGACACACAAATAATAAAATTTGCTTTGGTTATGGAGCCTAAAGGAGCTGAAACTAGATGACTCACCGAGGCTTTAAGTGAGTGGGCTATATTAGACTAAGAACTAACCGTGACATTGTAGAAGGAAACCGGTATGTGTCAACTCAAGGCTGTAGATAGTATACCCTATAGTAACCTACCTGAGTCTCGCAAATAGTCATTAACTTCACATTTGCATTGAGAGGTCGAACTGGCCAAAAAATTTACATTGACAGCTCAAAAATGTGGAGGATGTCAGCTGCGTAATTGCTTCAAGGACAGGTTTAGAGAACCTTGCCCAAATTGAAAGTAGACAGCATCACAAAATTAGCTTAGTTGTCACGATTTAAGCCCCGAGAAACTCTCAGCGCAGGTACATAAAAGAGTGTGCTTAATGTTCGAAATTCCATTGTGTATCACACACACCCTGGGGAAGCAAAGACTGGAATGTGGGCGCTTCTGTTTATTGGTAAGACCTGTCGTGGGACGTGTACGTTTTCAAATAAGCACACTGTACTTTACTGTAAACATACAGGAGGCAAACTACAGTGATGATATAGGTCAGTTATAAACACCGCAACATCTTTGGTCGACAAAACAATTCCAAATGAAACACTTCTGTTGCAAAAACCATGGAGGTTACCTAATATGTTTTGTTGCTATCATAACCATGTTTGTTTGCGCACCAGGTGGGTTTAGGGATGGTAACATTATCGATTACCGATCCCTTTGTTTCGGGTTTAAGGCTAACAGACGGACAATACTTCCGTTCACATTTGAAAGCCTGAAGGTACACAAACAACATGCCACCCAATGTGTCACATAGAATGGAACACTGAGATCTGAGAGCCAAACACTTAGGCTTGTACTGAAAAAAACTCAAAACTTGAAGTGGCTCGGTAGTAACGGAGCCCATCTACCAACCCAGTCATTGCGGGTTTCCACTCCGTTTTCGATACTGCTCTTGTCTAAACATTAATGACCTTGTTTTATCCAGCCCACATTTCACCTGATGTAGTACCATACGGCTTGCAGCTGGGGAAACCTGAACTGTCCTGACTTACAAGGGTGATTTTCAAAATGTTTTGTATACAGTTCATTACAGCGACGAAACTCGTGAAAATTTTACTAAGTAGAAGACGTTGTGTTAGGCGAACTTTTAACATGACTAACGTGCAACTAACGGACTAACGAGGCTTGGAAGTTTTGTGTTCGCTCAACAGGACCAAGTACTATCGTTAGTTTCTCAGACGTTAACATCTGTGTCTCATCTGTTTAGGTAGGAAAACAATCACTCACACTGAACGGACAAACTATCCATCATGTCAATTAGCTGGACCGTATCTGGTCAAATACTTGAAAAGTTCCGCCAATTAATTTTATATTCGCGACACTGCATAAATAAAGGAAAAATGCAAATACTCACAGGATTTCACTATTTCGTTAGTATAATCGCTTATTAGGTTATTTGGGAATTCGATTCCGTATGTGCTAACTCAAAAAAGCATAATTATCATTTGGTGTCTTCCGAACACGTCATTTTGACACGTACACCTAGACTTTAATGTTAGAATCGACAAATCCACTTAGTGTGTATTTAACAAAGTGAACAACTACATTGGCGGAAAATCTAATTGAATTGTTTAGATTGTTTTTGTGCTCCAGTAGGCTCAACAGTTGAAAGTCATCTTAGGGAATGGAGTGAGTGACCGATTGGTAGAATATTTGATAGTCGGTTCTATTACCTGTTGCACTTGACAGTGGGTGAATCCTGAGACCCAGTCGAGTTCGAAAAACCTGTTACTCCGTACACTCGTCCTTTGTGGTTGCAATTTACCCGGATGTGCCGTCAGTGCTACCCTACTGTCAACCTAGTGGGGGTGAAGGTTTTCTCTTCTACTTTTACTTTCCCAACATTGATAACTGGTCTTTTGCCAGGTGAGGGAAAGCCGATCAAATCGAGTCGCACATGATCGACTTTTGTTGCGTTCTGTGCAGATTTATCGAAATTTTCCTGTATTTTTTAGAGTGCAATTAGAATCTTTATGGTGGTTAAAACTTAATTTGGATTCAAATAGCTTCTGACAGACAATTATTTTTACAGGATGAACTGTGGGGCAGGGTTTTGAATTCTGTCTTTTGATCCAGCCTTTATCTGGGTTTATTGATCGGTAACCTGTTACTGCTATTTTCTTCAGGTGTTTGCCACACTGGTCTTTTAACACGTTCTTAGTTATATCTCTATAATTTGTAATTGTTGATGTTTTAGGGGCAAAATCCGGTCATTACGTAGTATTCTCACTAAAAGTTCGATTTGGAAACATTAATTTTTTATTCCATAGAGCAGTTCTATCGAGTATGGGAACCATGAACCCCAAAATGTGTTTGGCGTAAGGTGACAGTCTAGTTTCGATATTCCACAACAGTCCATTAGTTTGATATCCAGTAATTTCGTTCATTTTCCAGCTGGGTAATTACCCTCATGCACATTCAGCTCCGTTATTCAATCCCAGTGTAACGGGCTCAGCTACTGGAGAGAAGGCCACTTTACAGAATTATTAGTAGCGTAGCATCGACAGCGCTATGAATCGCTTTTTGTGACCTCATTTAATTTATCAAGCTAAGCAGATTACTAGCATTTTACAAGTGCGTCGCACGTGTTCACATCAGACGTGTGCAATGTCGTATTCTGGTTGCTACGGAGACTATCGGAATCCGGCTGAGAACCCCTAATCTGTGTGCGCAGGTCTTTTGCGCAAGACTGAAGTTACTACAGCCTACCGTCGTTGGAACAATTGACACGGCACCATAGCAGCTTCGTCCGTAATCGCGAAATTACACATGATTCACACTGTATTAAGACCTTCACAACCTTGACTTAACAACTGATTTCATACTTATTGTGTTGTATTTGGCTTGAAGATGACACTCCGGAAAAGAGCTTCTGATGAAATCTCCGGATACAAGCATCTGAAGCACAAATTAAATCAAGTGATACGGATAAGGTTTACGGATATGTCAAATACTCCGTTAAATTCATTTCATGCAGCTTTGATGACTTCTGATATGTATGAAAAGTGATCGAACTAAATTAACTTACTCCCCGGCGGTCCAACTTGTGATTGAGTCTGAAAGTGATGGGCTAGTAGTTAGCATGAACTCAGCGTGTTTGCTAATTGTCTTAAACTTAAGGTCTTCTTCATGTACAGTGGTGGATTCAGGTCTGGGCGTTGGGGACAGTCTACTCCGAAATTGGGCAACCAGGGAGCTCTTGTATGTCATAAGGTTGTTAACAACCTGCGACTAATGTAAGATATCCGCACCAAATGTAGTACGAATGAAGTTGAATAGTTTGGGCGTCGTGTTTAACATGTTATTGATAAACAGATTGGGAATAACACAACGTTACGAGCAAGTTGTAATACTCTACGTTTCAACCACCTCGGGTGGCCTTCCTCAGGAGTGTTGTAATCGAAATCACTTCCGTCAAGGTGATTTCGATTACAACGCTCCTGAGGAAGGCCACCCGAGGTGGTTGAAACGTAGAGTATTACAACTTGCTCGTAACGTTGTGTTATTCCCAATCTGTTTATCATTAACCTGCGACTAATCCACTGGAAACTTAATTCTGGAATAAACAAAGTAAACTCACGGTTGATACCGTTAGATGGTTAATTCTTTTCTGAACGTTGCTTCTCCCCGTGAGTTGCCTCCCAGCTGTCAATTTTGATGCAATAGAGTGCTCAGTTTCGAAGGAACTTCTCTCCAAGGAGACCGGACATCTGGAGACCACCTGGCTTTCTGGGCACCCCTAATAATGTAGTGACAACTATCAAGGTATCCTAGGCGTGACAGTGGCAACTTGACTAATTCCGTAACTCTACTAGTCCAATAACCGGGATATCGATTTGAATACATTACTTTGGGACATTAGGGATTTACACTGATGCCTAACAGGTGCACAGGTTTGAGGATCAGGGTGGGCCCTATGGAGATCACACCCTCTTTTTCATTCTGTTTCTCACAAACTGTAGACGGCTTGATGTTAACTGTTTAGGTGCATACCTGGAAATTCCCATTGCTTAACTCTCACATTCCCACCTTCTTTTACCCTTAACATCAAATCGCGTACAGATGTAAGTAACAAGTTATGAAAGGGGATGTGAAATCCTTAAGGCTTTGACCGCTCCTTCAATTTCTATGCAAGTAATTCCAACGCTGGCGACTATTAATTAATTGAAGCATTCGACTTGTTGCGATCACTGGAGCGGTCAGAATGTAGATATTAATTTAGTCTTGTATTACGTAACTTCGTCCTCTCGAGGCACATCTTAATTGATTTTTAATGGGCCTAGGCTTGGTCTGTCAACTCTGGGATAAAAAATGGTCAGCCCACCATGCCTACTTAAGCACTCAATTTGGTTATTTTTTTGGGCAGTTTTATCTAGTTTGACCCATCAGGTTGACTTACAAGGTCATGTCTTCCCTATCGCGCGCAAATTTGGTGATTTTCCTGTGTGCTGGTGAACATGTTTGACGGAGATTACAGCGAAAAGCGCGCGTCTACAAACGGTCAAATTTTGAACATTGGATTGACTATACTGCTCAAGAGTAATAATCTAAATCAGGCTCAGGTTTCTGGTTATTTCAGGAAAAATTGGGCTCGACTGTGTTTTTGGTGACAAATGTAACAATAACACATGGTAACTAACGGAGACAAAGCGCACATGGTACTCAATTTGTAGAGAAACCATAGGCGGGATTTATCGTCAGTAAAATTTCTGCACAGTGGTCTCTCCTGGCGTATGCACTACAACCCATGTATTGCCTACAAACACGATATCAGCATGGATAATATCTATCATTTCAGACAGTTCGTTAAGTCCGTTTTAAAAATTAAATTAGTACGTTGAATATGATCCATCTGCTGCGCTCTTGTTTGAGTGTTTTTATGGGATTCACGCCATCGTTGAAGGCAACTAACTGAAGATTTTTGGGTTCTTTGTGCCTTCGACTGAATAGCATAAGTCTCGTGGAAAAATATCAATTCTGTTTGTCCAACCGACCCAAAAATTAACGGAGATTAATAGGGCGTTAATTACGGATTTCACTAGTTACCAAATTACTTTCGAAAGTAACCAGTGATCTGCTAAATGAGATGTAGCGAAGTAACAAGCAATTGTACATGTAAACGCTACGGCGCAACTATAGAAACAACGTGGGACAACCGTGGATGTTTACGGACTTAGTAGGTCAGCCGCGTCTCCTAGGTTAGACTCTAGGTTTCGGAGGATCAACTAATAGTGACAGATACCGTGGTCTTCATTGGAAAGAAGTTCAACTAAATTAGGGCTACAACCAAGGTTAATGGTCGAATCCGGGTTGGTCATCCTGAATCAAACGCTTTAATGGAAATTTACTGAACAGTATGGACGTGGTTGTAAAGGGATTGGATTGGATAAACGCATCGATATGAAGTCAACCAATGATTCGCAGAAGTCTACGACCAATCAGTGTCGAGAGGACACGGATAGGACAACAAGGAACCGAACGTGATCATTCGAAAAACGGATGAATATTGTTTTGGACAAAAAAACGAAACGTTTGAACGCTTTCAGTTTTTTGAGAGGAATCGACAGGCCGGAGAAATGATAAATCAGTATGTTACCGTTTTGAAGAAACTGGCAAAATCGTGTAATTTCTGCAAGCGCATAGGAGAGACTCTTATCCGAGACAGAATGTGATCGGTATTCAGAATTCCGTCATGACGAAGAGACTGTTGAACATCCCAAAGTTGACGCTAGCTCAGTACATCGAAATCTGCGATAGTGAAGAGGCAACGGAACAAAGGATGACATCTTTGAACGCGGACCACGGCCTGGTATTAAACGCTATGGACAGGGACAAAGAACGATTCTTGATGAGTTCGTGCCAGTTCCGCGGTGGAAGACATAGTTGTGAGAAAGAAAAGTGTCCAGCTTTTGGACAGACGCGCATGAAGTGCCGGAATAGGAACCATTTCGCCAGACAGTGTAGATCGCCTACGGTCAGTCGGATCGACGAAGATGATAGCGAAGTGATACACCGGGTTAAAAGATCAAGATGACAGAAAGGAATCTACGCAGGATTGCTCATAGAAGATACAGTAAGGAAATGCCAGCTGAACTCCGGGGCATCAGTCAATGTCATATCATCAGGCTGCATCAAGGAAGGCCAACATACGCGAATCGAATGCACACCTGAAAATGTGGAATGGTGCAGCGGCAAAAATTTAACGGAGTTGGGACACTGCGGGTCACGAATCCGAAGAATGCGTAAATTTATGCGCTTGATTTTTTTGTGGTCGATCAGGAGTCAACACCCATTTTAGGTGTTGATGCCATTTAGTTGATGGGTTTCATCACCGTTAATCGCGATGAATTTCTGCATAAATTAGCCGATTTAGATGTTTTTGACCAGTATTCGTGTGCTTGTTTCGACTCTCGGTGGTTAGCGATGCCGTCCCTGTTGCGTTACCGGTTCAAGGAATTCTGTTGGCTATACGAGATAAGTGCAAAGCGGAATAAGATCGACTAGTTCGATTCAACGTGATTACTCCAGTAGAGGGACCGACCGATTGCGTGAGTCAGATCGTTGTAACGTTAAAAAAGTCAGGTGACATCCGGTTGTGTATCAATCCCAAGCCACTGATTAAGGTACTGCGAAGAGAATATTAGTGTCTACCAACCATCGATGACATTTTACCAGAATTGAATCAAGCCCAATTTTTCACAAAGGTAGACCTATCTTCAGCTTTCTGGCAATTGGAACTGGACCAGCAGTCCAGTTACTTTATCACATTTGGAACCCGCTTTGGACGTTTTCGTTGGTTGCGTTCGCCTTTGGATTGAAGGTTTCCAGCGAAAGTTTTCAAAAACGTTTAATCCAGGCGCTTGACAAATTGAAAGGAGTCACATGTGTTGCAGATGACGTGCTAATTCTTGGGAAAACTTTGGAGGATCATGACAGAAACCTGGAGAAATTTCTGAAGCGCTCTATGGATCGAGGAATTCGCCTGTTGCGCAACAAAGTGGCTTTACGGGGAAAAGAAGTTACTTTTCACTGACAATTGTTAACATCAAGCGGACTCAAGGTAGAC
Organism: Paragonimus westermani; assembly: GCA_008508345.1. Classification (NCBI taxonomy): domain Eukaryota; kingdom Metazoa; phylum Platyhelminthes; class Trematoda; order Plagiorchiida; family Troglotrematidae; genus Paragonimus; species Paragonimus westermani. The sequence goes on along the minus strand of QNGE01005205.1, from coordinate 12,368 downwards.
CCCGAGAAGGCAAAGGCTATAGTCACAGTGCAAGCTCCTGAAAAGGTGGAAGCAGTATCCCGACTGAATGGTATGATCAATTATCTGAGACGGTTCCATCGAAACCTATCCGACATGATGCATCCAATCCGCATTTTGACCCACAAAGGAGTTTGAAGCACTGAGTTCCCTTTAACCACTTCATCAGAGCAGAAAGAAGACATGTTGCGATATGTTAACATTTCATTTCCTCTCATCAGTCGCAAACGTAAAACATGCCAGTTATATACAATAAATATTTAACGACACACAGGGACTAGACACACATACAAGCACACCACTTATTATGCAATCATGACCATGGCAACCTGACCGGTTGTTTCAACCACTTTTGTGCACATAACGTCGGTTGGTAAGTTCGATTGAGCATCGCTTCGCAGAAAGTAGCTTCGGATTTCGGTTGCGCAACAGTATTTTGAATGAGTTTAATGGACCAACTTGATGACCCGTTGTCATGAGATGTTTAGCAATGGATGACGTTGGATTTCGAGTAGTCAATGCATCAAGCTGGGACTGGTGCCTCATCTGATGTTTCAACCACTTCGGGATGTGTTCAGCGACTCTCTGTGATAGTTGTTCTGCTGTTCTGCCTATGTAAACGTCACTGCAACTGCAAGTGAACTGGTACGCAAAATGGGAGACAGAGCAGTTCGACAAACTAATTTTGCGTTTGCGGAGAACTGGTCCATTAGTGGTATGAAATAAGCGCAACTGAGCAGCCGCATACGTTCGAGCCAGGGCAGATTTTAATTTGTGCTTTACGTCGTTGGATAGATGATCACCCTTGAATGGCAAGAATAGGCAAACATCTTTCTTTTGAGCCATCAGTACAGGCTCAGTGCCCTTCTTCACCGTATTAGGTGCATTAATGAATTTGTCGGGGTATCCATTTGTTAGTAAAGTTCGCCTCAACAACTCCTGTTCTGTCTTCAGTGTCCGGAGTACAAATACGTTTGGCTCTCTGAAACAGTGTCTTAACTGAACCCCGTTTGTATGCAATAGGAGCAAAACTTGAAAACTGCAGATATTGACCACCCCAAGTTGCTTTGCGGTGAACTGAGCGTTATAAAGTATCAAACGCACGTCTAGTAATAAGTACATCCAAAAAAGGTAAACTATTGTTCGACTCCACTTCGTGAGATAAAGATAGGTTTGGGTGAATATTATTAAGAACGTTGAAAAACAAGTCAAAGCGAATAGCGTCAGTAAAAATTAAAATATCATCAACGTATCTTTTGTACAATAACGAATCGGCTATATAATCCGGGACTTGCCGCTCAATCATTCCTAAGAAGATATCAGCTAGTGTTGGGCCTAACGGACTACCCATAGCAACACCGTCTATCTGTTAGTATGCAAGTTCCTCAAAATCGAAACGAACTTTTTCTGTGCATAACAAAATAAGATCTTTAAGGTATTCAAGTGAAACACCTATATCACAGTTCTGACTCGAGATAAAATCACATAGAAAATTAACTGTCTCACGAAGGGGAACATTTGTAAAAAAGGGAATCAACATCCATGGAATACATTACTTGGGTACTCACCGAAGTGTATTCTAAAACTTTCACTAATTCGAAAGAATCCTTCAAGCAATGTGGGGATAGAACTTTACGGATGGGATCCAAAATGTCCACTAGCCAACGAGCAACTTTATTGCGACAGTTCCTTCAGTTGGTCGTACATGTATTCAAATTGAACTCGTGTGTTCATCTTGTTGACGTTGTTGGGCAGTATTTTGAAATTCAGTTCAAGTGAAAGGACCTCCAGCTGCGTCTGAGTGAACATAGTCGACGAAAAGTTATGCACATGTTTGAAACCATCACCGGAAAACACACTCAAACCGGCTGATCATGTAGCCTACATCTCTTGATGAGACAGGTTGGTTCCGCGCAAAATTGGTGGATATCTCCAACCAGTTTTTGTCGGCGCCCATCCGTCAACAGTGCTGTTTAAAGCAGGAAAACTATCGGGCCATGAAGGAACTAAGAGACATGCAGCATCTGTTATTCCTTAAACCGGATAAAGGCTCTGGTGTGGTCGTCATGACCAAAGACGAATATTTAAGGAAAATGAATAGCATGTTGGAGGACCAGAGAAAATTCAAAGTAGACCGGACAGCCGGAAATAACAATGAGAAAGCGAAAGCGTCAACTCCAGTTGTAATTCTTCATTTTACCAATGCGTCTAGTCTATAAAATAACCAATAGAAACTCAATAAACTGAGATTTGCTTTGTGCTACGAAGACTGACTTTTGCTTTCGTTCCGGAAGGCAGCGATTCTCAACAGTGGTCTTGTTAGGGAAGTGATTCATTCCGGTATGAATAATCTACAGGATACTGATGCAACTGAATGCATCGGCCATGTATTGCACAAAAACGAGTGGGAATATATGGATATCTTCAATTTTGAATTTACAGAACATTCAGATTAACTGTTATCAGTCGGCAATTTTGTTTTACATGATGAGATTTAATCTAAACGGGTTTTTCACAAACTGGGAATGGAAAAATGAAATAGCTCTAACCGTCTTGGATGTAGTGAGTTAGATTAACGTTTTTTACTGGACTAATATCCGTCACCTTTCCGTTTGCCACGACCAAGTTGGTAGCAAATGCGTAGTAAATGTTTAATTAGTCGGTCCGATACCTTTACCTACATCAGCCATCTTGTTTAACAGTTGCACACATGTTTTATTTAGAGCAGACTGAACCCGAGTGAGTGAGTAATATTACTGTCCTTTTCGGTGATTACCCTTGAAGTGTAACTGTTCGAGTAATTGTAAGCGGAAGGGAAAGTAAATCCCTGGAGCTCTATGCTACTCACTCTAGTCCACTAGACCATCCCAGAGGGAGAGTATAATGTGCTTAAAGCCAAGCTATGGTTCATCGACGCATGATTTGTGCAGACCCACCGTTGTCTGTTCACAGTGGACTATCACTTCTGCACATCGTTACTGTCATGCGAGGGCAGTTGTCGACTGATTGGTATAAGTCAAAAAATAGTTTTTGGCTAACAAACTTTTTTTAAGGTTCATCGAAGAAGAAGGAATTCAGGAAAAACCATACAAAAAGTAAACACCTTAATGTGATCTCAAGTACGTCGACGTTCTACAATGCTACATACAGACGTCGAAGTCTACTAATACTTTATCAGATATGTATATCCCGCTAAAAGTTTTTAACTCGTAGCTAACCGAAAACTTAGGCGATTTCTGGCGACGTTTATGATGGGAGCCTTATGAGACGAAGTTTCTACCCATTTTTAAAAATGTTGTAACCACAGGGGATACATGGGAGGGAAGTGAGAACGACGACACAGCTTTTGATGAATGAAATGCCTTCAATGCTTACCCTTAAATTGGTTTTCACGTCAAGGAACTTGAATATAGGACAGGAGCTCCGGCTTTTAGCACAAAGGTTGCCGGCTCGAATTACTCTACTTACCCGATGAGTTCAACCCCGCGCAACCTAGGTTAGCCTGAAGTGTTGGATTTAGCTTGATCGCTGAAAAATGCTAAGGTTGTCATAGTTTGAAATGCCGACCCTCAGTGTTGTTACTGGTGCAGGTCTGCTATGAAGTTGATTTTGTTCACCCAGTCATTGGCGCTGCTCGAAGCCAAAGCACTTACGCCCACTGATTATCTTCGACAGTTGAGCGTGTTAACTATCTCAATGTGTACTGATAATTGTTCGCTCAACATCGCCAGTTCACTTGCTTGTGGTGGTTTGTGCATCGGCCCTAGAACAATGAAGAGTCCATAGTCACGCAATCTGCCGATTCTGCTTATTCCAATGTTTTTGATATACCCTGTTTAGTATCATTAAGTTAAAACAATGTGAGTCCGTGGAAGAGTCAACGTGGATAAATCTTCGCGCAAAAGAAGCGAATATTTTGTGTAATAAATCAAACACCGCTTTCCTTGAGAGAAGTCTGCTGAGGGAATTCTGTCACTTGTTCTCGCACTGAGTAAATGGGATGGTTGTCTGTCTGTCTCTTTCCGATTCCTTTTATGGAACCTGGTTAGTACATCTTAAAAATGCCGTAAATTCCCCAGATTTTAAGTGAATTACTCAAGCGAATTTAGAAGGGCTAGCTGTGAATTACAAGATGTTTAATGAACACCATTTTCCTCCGTATGGAAATGATCACAATCGACGGTGTGAGTTGCAAGAACAGCAGCGACAGTGCGTTGATGCCAGAAACCTCTTCAACGGCAAAAGGAGCCATATTACGTGACGTAGAAAGATAAATATGTGAACGGCGTTGAATCATGATGATGCGGAAAATGAGGTCCTGTGACACTGGTGAATTGCATAAAGGAAGAAGGGAGTAGCACTTGTAAACCTTTAAACCCATAGGAAACAACACTGTTTGGTAAGTTCAGATTAAAAACGGCAAAAACAGTTTCAACAGAGGTATCTACAGCGCTATCGGCGTCTTGCAGCTATATGCACTGAAGTATCCTGATTCACCTGAATGGCTTGCTGATCGCATGCTGTATGTTCAGATACTATCATCCGAAAAGCAATCAAAAACCGATGAGGTGAAGAAGCGGTCGTAGGCACTGGACTCCTGAAATAAAATGTAATTTTATTTCTCACCTGTTTTTACCTCATATCATTGAAGACAGAAAAATGTTGTATATATGAGTAACCACAACAGAAGAGAACGTGGTTGTAAGAGGTAATTCACTATCCACAAATTCTTATTTCCCAAAAGTAGGCTTAGCCAAGCTGCAGGAAATTTCCTGCATCATTTCAGGGCTTCATGCTGTTTATCCAATAAACTGCTCAAGCAGTATGGTTTTTGTTGTCAATTGTTCTTGAGAGAGATTGCTCTTATCTAACCACAACAGTTCTTTTTATCCTATTCGTGTTTGGTTTCTTAGTGGACCCATTTAATGACAAGATTCTAAATTTCAAGTAACCAACTGATTGACACTGTTGATAAACAGTATGTCCGGTGGCATTCTGAAAGAGTGATGGACAACCTAGAAGCCTACGGTATGACACAACTCTAGCTTTAAGGCAAAGCTGTGTGAATCAGTGAACTTTCGGAGTATTTGCCTTCCTTATTGGAGCACTGGGTTTATTGTAAAAGATGTGCCTAATCTGACTTTCTTGACCGCTTCAAACCCAGTTTCTGGAATGGTGGAAAGAAGTATATTAATACACTAACAAAATAGCCAGGTTTGCTCCTTCATTTTTGGCGGTATTTCCCAATGTGAAGAAAGTTTCATCCAGTTTTGTCTTTGACTGTCCATTTAAATGCATTTGTTTTGTGTAAAACTCATTCGATCTCTTGTTTAGTTGCCTTTATGAACTATAAAACGAGGTCAATAATGTGAATATACTTTCTAATCGTTGAACGTTCAACAACCGTAGGGTAAAGTGTTATCAAGCAACTTTGATAACCCGAAAATTGTCAAGATGACGGCCATCATAATCTTGATACTTCAATATCACTGGGTAAAGGTATATATCGAGTCCTCAATAAAACTAAGGTATTTGGTTATCGACACATCTTAATGTTATTTCCCGAATTTACTCTATGCTTTTGCAAACAGGATATTGGCAAATCTTGGTGAAAACATCTTTCCGGGTACGTGAACTTGAAAACATCCACTTTACCGCAGGCCCGAGGATGACTGCTTATCAGCGGTCTGATCACATCGATGTTGCACGGGTATTGCACGTGATACACTTTGTGTAGTAAAGTGGAAAGCGATAGCTCGGCACAGCTTTAGTAGCTGCATATGAGTTCATCCGATTTGTTCATCAGTACTTTGTTGAACACATTCCCGGTTTCACTGTAGGATTAATTCGGACATTGCACAATTAATTAAGTTAGGACAACTAATTTTGGTTTTCGCTATCAGTGCAAAAGACAATGGGAATTTATAGACAGCTTTATAGTGTAATGTAGGGCATAACTGTTTCCGCTGTCCTCCACACTCTCCATACTATCGTTCGTACATTTGGTCGATTTATAGCCATAAATGTAATTCAGAACGCTTTCATTCTTAGAGCCCTACCTCCTTGTAGTGACTAATTTTGAATTGCCTATTACATTTTCCACAGACGCTAATTTTTTCAAAATTTTAAATTTGTTCTAAACAATTTGGAGGAGTTTTTGAAGAATATAGTAGAAGACTCAGTCCTTCAGAGTTACAGTCTTGCATGACACTCAGTATAGCTGATCGAGAGTAGAAAGTTGTGTTGTACAAGTGCCGTGCATTTTTATCGCACTTCAGGCTGTTGCCTCGATATACTCATGCAGACGGCTCATCAACGCAGCACAGTTCGAATGGGTTTTTAGTCTTATTTCGTGTGTATTCAACTGGTCAAGAGTCTCAGATGTTCCAAATACGGTTGCCATAATTTTCGACGTGAACAGTTAGCTTGTAGAATGTTTTGGGTAAGGAGGATCGAAGTACTTTTATCACACCGACCCCAGCATATCTACCGAGGCTGAATCGTGAAGCCACGTTTTGGTTCACTAACAATCGGCAGCACAATTCCCATAAGGTCCCAACAGTCTGAAACTGTAGTCCATTCAGTCTGTCTTCTGTACCCGCCTCAGCTTCTTGGAAACTCATCGGACGCAGACCTTTTACTGTTGAATCGCTAAGGCGCTGCCTTCAACACGCCAGGCGTAGCCAGTATCTGGCTCACCTTAACTTATTATTTCTTATGCACCAAACATCTCACAATAGTACAACTCTCTGACTTTTTTATGTAGGTCGGAAACCGTACAGATGGTCTATAATTGTCTGACGGTTCACCAGATTTCTGTGGTCTATTTATTTACCACCGTTTTTCGCTTGAACTAATCAACCATGTACTTTGGCACGATCTTATAACTCTGTCCTGGGGTGGTGTCTACCTTGCTTAAAATTTCATGAGCGACCAATCCTTAGCACGTACTAAGTTCATGTCTAACACCAGCTTGCGTCACACGGAACTTAGAAAGTCATCTTGTAACACAACCTGTTGGTTCACAAAAAGTCTTCACAGAGTTGTAGAGTAAAATGGTGAAAGAATCTTTTGCGTTAGATAAATTCGTCCTTCAGGTATGCAGATTTTGTGTGAATGTTCGTGCATCTGCAAATTAAAGTTAATCTCATAACTACTTGCTGTTAATCAAAAATATTTTTAATGACCGTGTTTCAAGAAATCCTACAATGTTCAAGAGTGAGAAGGTATTGCTTGAAGAAATTACCCTACACAAACCACAAGCGAACAAATAATGAACGAATCGAACTTTGGCAATATGACTGCACGTTGGTCGATCTTAGCTAAAGTTTGAAATCTTGGACTGTTTGAAACTAACACTGTGATATAACAAATTTAACGTTAACCGGTAGCTAGAACTTTGTTTCTTCGGAAGCTGTTTTGAATGTTAGAAAGTGCTCAGACTAATTTGAACAGTCTGAAAAAACGGGGAACTTCCGGTGGTTTTACTGTTGTTGCTGATCTAGATTTGACTGAGATCTGACCTAAAGAGATTCGCTTAGGTATGCTGGCGGGTTCCATTAACGCCAAAATCGTAATGGGAAATGTCGTTTTCACTGCTGTCCGTCTACACGGCACTATGCGCCCAATAAAGATATAAAATATTAGAAGTTGGATTTTCGCACAACCATTTCAGCAGTGACCATTGTATGCACTCGTAGACCTAGACACAAACAAAACGGACGTGTTAGTAGACGATACCTTCAGGTAGCAAACCGGTGATAAACGCTGATGTTCAGATATTTAGGAAGTAATTTTCACCGAAAGGGAGAGAAATTACAGGATTTGGAAGCGTACATGATTTTATTCAGGTATTTTGTACTGTAAAGTAAAGGTAAGGTTTCAACTCTGCACCATTCGTCTGCCAGTGGAACCTAACTAAAGTATGTATTACCGCTGTCTCGTGGTTTACTTAGTTCCGTTCTTTGGTGCACTCAGAGATTTTGTAAAACTGTAATTATCAAAAATACGTGTTCATTTCTGTCGAGTCTGTTCGGTCTGTTTGGTTCATAGAGTGCAACATTAAAATTTTGTGGTGATCTTGTAGAATTACTTACCAACGCAACTTAAAAGACGTACAAATATTGGCACTTCCTCTACAGTATGATTGGTTTGGCCACCAAAAATGTGGGCTAGGTGCGGCCAACCAGGCCCGAATCGAGGTTTCCATGTGCTTGGGACTCGAAGGCAAAAGGCCTAGTAATAGCTATTCCATAGTATGAATAATGTCCTGTCTATGTGTTAGACTCGAGCCAGAAAGCCGGTAGCATTCTACAGAACTGTTTCCATGCTATTACATTAATCTAGAAAATCTCGTCAAAAACTGGCCATGTAACCGAGGCAGATAACACTGAAAGTGTACGGCTCAAGTGGTGTTTTCTTACTGACAAATTAAATGGGCAGTACTTGACACAACTTAAGTGATACACCGGTTGCTCATTCCAAACTCAGTTTTACCATAGGTATCAAGCCTTAGCCAACCTATATGTCTCGCAGAACGTTAACGTCTCCTTGGATAATACCCTATGAAGGACACTTATCTGCGGTTTCGGTTTAGTCATAAATGGGATGTATATTTTCGGTTTGACGTCTGGTAGCTGTAAGAGGCAACGATTAGCAACTAACAAAGCCTATATTCAGGTTGGAATTAAGTAAATGAAACGGTGGCCCAGTCTCCAATACCAGCAAACTTTATTTCAAGGTGATGGAGCACACATACGCAAATAATTTTGAAAAATATTCCACAAAATGCGTTTCGAAGGTGAAATATACTGTGTACTTCTTTTGAAACTCTTGCCGTGAATAAATTTTTTAGTGATGTGCGCCACGGTGTTTGCGACGGTGCATTGGTCACACGTCCCGTGGTATCTTGTACAGTTGCCTCACTGATAGAAAAACACAGATAATGATTTGAAGGAATTTAATTAATGAAAATTCGTGCACAACACAATAAAGTAGTTCGAGGAATTGCCTTTCGAGTCTATTGCAAACTTCTTTTCAACACAAAATCAGCGTTAATATTTCCAGGTCTATCCGGATTCGGGAGCATACTCGTCGTATGCATACATTTCATTTAACAGATTAACAGGAGAAGATACTTCAGATGTTTTAGCTAACATTAAAGTTCGCGTTGCTCCTGTTCTTTGCGGAAAAAAGCTGTCACAACAATGAGCGCAACGTTCCGTGTTGTTTTCAATATCCTTAATATTAATCTCCACAAATCATATTACGGTTTATGTTGATTCTGAATGTATTTTTGGTCTTTCAATATTGGCATTTCTAGTACTGTTCTTATCTTCTTCATTGTTACACTTATAGACTTCTCAAAGTGTACTTCATTTTTCTTGCATGCATTATGCTGGAATTCCTGCTAGTTTGTTAGCAATTTTTTGCCTTTTGAGAGTTGTCCGCTGGCCCATTATCTGAAGAATTACTGAAGGAAGCTTTTTACTTAGTCATCAAACAAGAAAATACCACGTTTGTTAGGTTTTCGGTCTAATAGGTGTCAATGACGGTTGTAGGCTTACAAGATTCCTATAGTTTCATCTGAGTACAACCCAAATAAATTTACCGAAACTTTTACTTTTCTGGTTCAAGGTGACTAACCACCCAATGGTTCCAAGCCAATTGATTAGGAAGGACGGTTGACTGTCAGTTGTAAGCAATTTTTCTGAAGTTGGCAATGTTTCCTTAGCAACTGCTGTTGAAAACATCAACAAGAGGTTGGCAAAAATGTCATGCACCTTTATTTGCTCCCATTCACAGCAAACTACCCTGATCACTCGACTGGGCAGGTTTGATGGTAAACGGGCGTATTTTGAGCAATTGTTTATCTTTCCATAAATTGACGAGCACTCACAACTAGGCGTTGAACATGATGTGCTTGTTTTGTTGCACCAAATCGAAAAAAATCCAAGCATCTGATGCGTGTCCTCCGACGATATTTGATCAGTTTTTAATTATAAGAACAGATGAGTATAACGTTAAGTGAAAAAGCTTGACATGTTTTCAGGAATCTAAGCATGGTGGATTAGTCAAACTAATGTTTGCTCTAAACTGTTGAGTGGAATGTGAACGTCAACAGGCAGTTTATTTTTTACCAGAATTTTTTGAGTGACTGAGCAGAACGCGTTGCAGTTTGCTGACGTCTAATCCTGAGTTAAAACCATAACATGCAATTGCCACCTCTAATATTCAGTGTTGTTTGTATACACGTGCGACATTTGTTAAGCAGCAACAAATGAGGATGTGTATCCCGCGAGACGCTAACAGGCCATACGTCGTCGCCGTAAAAACACCGGAACATACTCATCCTGGGAGTAAAAACAACATTAGAAGGGTCATCGTTAGATCCCACGTTAGCGAATGGAGGGCTATCAGTTTCATGATGGACGAGCTGCCTGGGTCATCATTTTGCAGGACGAGACAGTCAGTATGTCAAGCCAGTTAGTGGCATCACTGACGCGACCGCGTGCGATTATGCGCCTTGCAAAAGGCGGACTCGGATTTCGGTTCACACGTCCTGCTAACAGTATCTTTTGGGCCAGAGCGTACGATAACCACTTGGCGTGTACTCAGCAACGTTCTGCTAATAGAAACGTCTCTTCAACTGGAAATGTACTGATAGATTATGTGCCAGTCTGCGTTTTGTTAGATTGCCAACATAGGTAATCTGAATGGCAGTCCCGGTTGAAAGTATCTACCGGAATTGACTCCCGTTATGTAAACGACCTAATACCAGGTGCAATTTCCCTACTTTAGAGACTGTAATTTTGACATTCTTGAAAGGCGTGTTTAAAAAGAAATGTTTCTCGGGAACTGTAAACAAGCAAGTTCTACGTCCATTTTTGTCTTTCTGGATCTCACCAACTCTTCACTTGCGATACGACCTTCACTAACTTTTTCTGCTTCTCTCAAAAGCAGCCATCTAAACAAACCTTCGAGGCTCTGTAAAAAACTACTCACCGGGCCTCATATGTACAAGCTAAGGGTACTTAAGAAGTAGGCTTTTGGGGATCTATCCCAAAAGGTTGATCACATGATGTGTATGATGGTTTACACAGGACATTACGTCTTCTCTTTACTGACACATCTTTCTATAACAAAGATCAAAGCCGCACTCCTCATTTGACCACAGTAAAATATTCAGGCCTTCCGGCAATTAAGGTTGGTAAGCTTATTTTAATGTGGTCTGGTGTTTATCACTGCTCATTTTCTGGCAATGTAGAAACGAAAGCTTAATAAACAACCTACCTGAACGCTCATCAATTTATTCAAACCTCACAGTAAATTTTCAGCCTATTCAGAATATTCACTGAGTTGTTTAGGAGCAAGACAATACTGTTTTCGTTAGAACAGCAATGATGGCACCAACCCAAACCGATCAGTCACGGTCAATATTAGATAGTTGAAAGTATGAGGTTGCGGTCTCATTTTACATAACCGATTAACGTACAACAATTAGGCAAATATATCGGGAACAAATCAGACAGATTTTAGGCTGTTGTCTTGACAAATCCGTCCATAAGAATGCTTGATTCGTAGATTATCACTGTGAGAATTTAAACTTTATACTAAGAAGTTGCTAATTTAAGTGTTCTTAAGCTTTAAACTGTCCTCCGCATCTCCTCTCATTACCTGGTGTTAAAATTTCAGATAATTTGGGAAATATTTCAAAATCAGACTGCCAAAGGTTTGCCCTAATCAAACAATGACCTATGAAAGTGTGCAAAATTAAGTCATATCAATTACCATGTTAACTGGCTTAGAGGAGAATTTCCTAGTTTTTAACGTACAACAAAGGTAGAAGGTTACGCGGAATTTTTTGTAAAACTGAGTTTCAAAAGAATTTTTATTTGAGCGAAATAATCAAGAAACTTTTTTGAATATCACTTCTAGGCTCAAAACCTAAGAAACCAAAATCTGCTTGCCACAGGCACGATGGTTAAACTTCTCTATGACGCCTCGTTATGTAAATAGTAAAGTACCCGAGAGGTGATGCGTGAATCTGTTGTCGAAATGGGCTCTTCCTTCACAAGTATTGATCATTCATTCACCGCAGTTACGCCGAACTTTACGGATTCGTTTAAGCTGACGAATTAGCTGGCTTGCAGAACCTTCTATCAGTACGGAGCAAATGTGCTATTTATTGCGTTGTGTTTCTGGAGTAACGTGCCTTTCCCTTGTAAAACGTTCTAATACTGCTTGACTGCTAGACCTGGGTCCCTGCTATGCGGCTTCCCTAGTCTAAATTGTGCGGAGACAAGAAGGACACGGTTGCGGTGAGCACGTTGTATTGCCAAAAACCAGTT
>QNGE01005204.1:24577-47564 GCA_008508345.1 Paragonimus westermani | reverse complement strand
GACCACCTGAAAAGTTAAGACGAATAGCATCAACTTCCTGTATTAAAACACACCGGTGTGTTTCAAGACGATCTGAGGTACCGCATTAAGAGTAAACGAACCAACCATTATGTATAGACTTTCAACCTGCATTTCTTTCGAACATCCAGGCCCGTATACCGTACTATCGACCGTATGTGATAGGTGACAGTTCCGCGGATCTGCAGTGTTCAAACCCGTCAGCTGTTTAGTGTGTGCTACGCCTACTGCTCTGGCTGAGAAGCTAAACAGCGCCTTCTGTGGCCACAGTAGTCAGCCCTGTCACCTGATCCCTCAGAGTACGGTGAACATGTGTATGCGACTAAGTTTGCGGACATTCGTTCAGAATGCTTAGGTCAAATGCCCCCAACCGCGTGCCATCAAATTTCACCTTCATCAAGTAAGGTCAAAGAAAACTGTGGTCTGTCGATTCGACAGTAAGTACTTAAAAATATGAATTTCAAATCAGCCATATTTTTCTAATTGGCTGTACTCCAGTAACTCACTCCTAACTGGCGAACCGCAAATGTGTTGACATTTCCATGTTGAGGTATATAAACAAAGTAACAAGAGATAGACTGATCTGAACCACAACACGCGGAGAAGACGTGACCCAATCTGGAAACAGTGAAGGAATAAATACAGTTTCAAAGTTCCATTAGATTACACATCCCAAATTCAATGCCATCATCAAAAGTACGCATTGAATCTGGCTAGCATACGTCTGACTCGCGAGTTTGCCAAGATCTGAAACACGATTTTGTATGAGGAATCACGGCGCGCACGCCACACATACACTTGAGACACCCAAATATCTGTCCAGGTAGCACAACTGTCAGAAACATTCTCAAGTCGTTATGGTTTGAGCTGCATGTTGACTGAGGAAACGTGTCTCTACCTGCTTGTTGGGACGCCGTTTAAACTAAATCATTGTATGGTTTTTCACCCAGGAAGTTGAGAAATTGCCCAAGCAGTAGCATGTGGAACATTCCATGGTTCATCGTCATTCGTCAAGAGGTTTCTGGATCTTGTTTAATATGGTTTCCATCAGTAGTTTAAACGTATTTTAGGACAAGTTGGTATTAACGTTGTGTTCTTCGTTATCATTTTATAGCAATAGCTCCATCCATATTATAGCGCCCATGCATCTTCTACCTTTTACGAACTACTAATTTGAATGCAACTTTGTTCATATCGTTTAAACTTAATTTATCACGTGATCGAATATTTCGACACAGCAAGTGCTGAAGTAACGTTGTTCCATTCATCACAGTCTGTCATTCCAGATCACCTACTCAGATATTTGAGATTGGTCCGTGGATAAATGTGAAGATGTATTGATACGAATGTTTGGGTAAGAGAGGATGAAATCTAAACGTACATGTTAATCTTGACTAAGAAAATACACACATATGTTGATACGATCTTCTCAAAACACTTACCAATACTTAGTTAGGCGACTAGCTTTGATAAACACTGACAACAGCCCACCCTCTTCCGTTCGCTCTAGTTGGTCAATAGAATCAAATTATCCCCGAAGATACGGACGTAAACCACAGTGGATAGTAAACTGCCAATTCTACCACGTTTTTTAGTAGGATCTGGAGCACCTTCTTTAATCATGCAGTGATGCCTCTTTTTACCAAATTCCGAATAATGCGTGTAAACAGCCCATGAAATTTGTTTGGAAATGACATACCTACTGGACTGCACACATTCGTAAGTTCATCTGATTAAACCGACATTATCGATCGATCAGTGGAGTGGCGCAGAGGTAATAAGGCAACCAAACGGGGTTTACCGTTTTCTATATTAGCAATAAGAATCCGTAAAAGTTGATCGAGTGCTTTTGCATGGACATGCGTAGCAAACTGATCGAATAGGGATGAAACAGGTCGAAACTCATACAAGGGATGGAACAGTACGTGAGGTAATTACTTGCTACCTAATCCTGAAGACGAAACTTTGATGTTGAACGTTAGTTCTACAATCAACTCCAGAAATATGAAGTTATGCTCATCAGGAATAATGTCATACACAAAAGCGAATTGCTTCCTTTGCGGAAATGCATAAGATGTATTTGCAAATTATGAAGTAACTATAGTCATATCCTAAAAAGAAAAAGTTGTAGGTCTTAGTGCAAATGTGTCCCTTTGCCAGATGTTCTATTAGTGCAGTCCCCAAGGCGTTTTGGGCAAAATTTCTTAAGCTGCCATCTGCAATAACTGTTAGTGAGTGGCAATTATTAATCTTTTATTTTACCGCTAACATCAAAGTTCAGAGGCGACATTAACTTTTCGGTTATTGTGCTAAAATGACACGATAGATTGCACCCCAGGATAACACACAAGATAGTTTATACATGTGTGTCAAATCAACAGCCTATTGTCTGACAATGATACTTTGAAAAGCGACACAATATGTTTGTGAATGACTGAAGTGCGACGAGCCAGTTAACTTCAGAAATTGCAGAAAGTTCCCGCTTATGTTTTTGGTGAGACCTCCATGTGTACGCCTGAACATGAAATATATACACGGATGTGGAGTGTTCGATTGTGAAACTGGGGTAACTTGGATAGGATTATATATAGCATGCGGTTTTACCTGAAATATCTCAAGGAGAAAAACGAACCATAGGAATGAAGTCCGTCATTTTTCATGGCATTTAGTGTTTAGAAGCTAAGCGAATAAATAATGTGCGGGAATCGTGTCCGCGTGATGTTCAGCAGGGTGGGTCTTCCAATTCGTAAATAAGGATCACAATGTGGGTCCACTTCTGATCATCCGAAGACATTTTAGATTAATGCTTCAACAGCTTTACGCCATTAACATGTTTGTAGTTGAATAACTCGGCGATTGTTGAAGAATTCAGTCGTGCATCAAGAAAGACTAACACAGAGATGAACCTGTGAAACGTGCCACCGAAGTGAGAGTTCTATCATATTTGACATATGTACTACACAGAATGGTATGTCAAAGGATGAAATTGAACGGGAGTTCAAGGATGCGGCAGCGAGAGGACATGCTGACTGACCGACTTTGATGTGAGTGCGGCGAGAGTCCGGAGTCTTTTGCGCATCTACACCGACCCGATTATTTCACACAATGTTACTAATATCGAAGTTTATCCTGACCGGCGCCGATTTGTCTAATCTCTGAAGATGCTTCGAATGATGTTCCTGAACCTTAACTGAATCAAAGCGTGTTTTTGTGCTTTGTAGATTCTCTAAAACCTACTCGAATGGAAGCTGAAACTGTAAGCTTTCCAATTCAATTCATCAGAACATCCCAAACGGCAGAAGTACCCTTACAAATACGAGATTTCTCTGTGTTTGCGTCCAGTACAGAAATGCATTTCGTCATACCACACCTTTGTTCCCATGGTTGCGTTTCAAATGGGTGGCGACTGAGAAGAATTGTGCTAGCCGCGCTGTTATTTTCAGCAATCATTTCTATATTTCAGCTTAGACCAATGCAACAGCTAGAAGGTTCCAGTCACGTATGCTAGAAGAACATAATTCTTGTTTGACCTTACCCACTGATTTTAGCGTCCGTGATCTTCCCCTCACAGAAACACTGTTCCCCTCACTACTGTGTTGAACAGTTGTCAAAGTGTGCCTGTGTACGATAAAGTAAGAGAAAACACGCACACACCATCCTCTTGCATTAATTTAGGCTGATCAACTGTATCTGCGTTTATTAATGCAGAACTGCGGAATCTGCTTCAGTACACTACAACGTCTAGAGTAGCCTCCGTATTGCACTTACCAAGCATAGCCTGCACTGAAAAGTGTGTGTTCATCCTACGATCACGTTTTCAGTGTAAACACCAGAGGGTAAAACAGACGTGTGTTAGAGTCCCTGTTATCTCACGGACCAATAGAGTTCAGCCGAAGACTAAGTTACTGAAACGGTGGACTCGAGTTTTCCCGGGAACGTGTTCGGTTTAAGTTGGGAATGAGGAGTGGGAGTATTGGGCCGGAATTGGTTAGGCGTTGAAGATATGCATGATAAGCACAATTATAAGATCAAACCGGAAAAAGAAAACAGCTATCATGCAGAGCGCTATAATGGCTGAAAAAAGATATGTAGAATTTCACTATAGCTGCGGATCAAGAGAACAGAGAGAGTGTAATTTAACAAACAAAATGGATCGCTGCTCAGCACACGAAAATAGGTTGCAAATAACAACCACGTACACGAAGCGTAAGGCTGGTATCTTCGTTGACAATGCACTGCGTGTAGATCACTGACTCCACACTGACAGACACCGGTATCCTCTAGGCAGCCATCCTCGCGACGTTACATATTAATGTACCACAATTTAAAACTCTCACTCGCGCACTACAAACTTCGGTTTGTGGTAGCCCAAATTTCACCAACGTTATTCACAGATACCCGTCCGGAACACATTCTCCCAAAGAATCCGATAGGAGACCAATTCTGTCCTAGAACTTCAGTCGATGTCAGAACGCGGATGGCTTAATCGGATGACATCCTAGCATCGCAGCTTCTGATCACTCGGATGTCACTCGCCTGCTTCTAGTTTCCAGCGCAGCAGTTGCTCTAGGGCCCCTTCTCCGCTCACCCTACTGGCGTGTCTAAACCCACAAGGCTGACTGAACACCAGCATGGTTTCAATTCTGACTGTGACACCTCGCCGAATTATCCTAGTGTGCCAAATCCTGTCCGAAGACCAAACACCAACATTGCCTGTTAGACTGTCGAGATGAAAGTGACTGAGGTACTGCACATTCTGTTGATGCAATGGATAAACGGTCCTTCCGCACAACAGCGTCAAAAGTACAGGTACACATAAAAGAGGCAGTCTGGTTTTTATCCTCAGGCTACGTTAATTCTAGACACTTCTTTCAAGACATCCAAAACTAATGCTAGCCTGCATCACGCGACCTCCCATATAGCGTTACAGGGACGAGCATGCTTCTCGAGTAACAGACGTCCGTGTAGACATTCGCAATCTCCCCGTTGACGTGAATGTCAAGTATGTGCACAACATATGCGCTGAGAGTAGACCAAAATAATAAAAACTCCTAACATGCTGTGACATTCCAACGAAATTTTGATGTCGCGGTCGTGAAAGGCGTTTCCAGACTTCGAACTTCTGTGGCGTGTAAAAATGGTGCGCTACCATCTGCAACATTTAGTGTGCGTGTATTGTTGAATTGTGTAGTCGATTTTGAGTATCGGACCATCAGATATTCAATGAGCGGACATCTCTGCGGTCTTCGTCTTCCTTACTCTGCCTAGAATACTGCACACCATTTTTGCACTGCGATTGAATAAAACTCAAATATTGCTGGTGCTAGAACACAGTCCTGCTTCACCCTATTGGCGATGCCAAACTCCTACGAAGTCAATCCTACCGAACAGTATCGTAGTTCGGCGTTCTCAGTGCAGTTGGGGTAGATGACTAAATTATTGCTAAATGATGGACGGTTCTACATGTGAGATGGTAGACTGTGCGATCCAGTTCGGGTGGCGTTCATATTTCAAGCAATGTCATATACCCGTATATGTTCATAGAATAGCTGGTAACTGCTTTTTGTGAGTTAATGAATAACCGTAATGAATCTTCAATGACAGTTAAAATGTGCTGGTAATTTAAAAGGTGATGGTTAAAGAGTTGGTTATTTGTTACTGCAACTGATTCACGTTAAGACGTTTCTACCCAGTGTGATGATATTTTGGTGTAACATTGGCCCAAAAAATCAGACTGTAGACTATACAGGCAATCTTCTCGTGGGCGTATGTGAGGCGAAACAACAGGTTACTTATTCGTTGCGAGAATATTGTCATTAAACAGGGCGGAATATTCACGGATTCTTCACAAGACTGCGCCCTCACAGTTGAATGTTTCGCCTCCCCTTCAGGTGTTTCGGTGGTGCTAGTGAGAAAACGGTAACGTTGAATGTCCGAAACAATTGTACAACTGGTCAAATGTGGTGTCCAGGCAAAATGTGTCTTCCAGATCATCTCTTCTGCAACGGGAACCAGGATTGTGGAAATAATTATGATGAAAGTATTGCTATGTGCTCACGTAAGCCCTTTTGAACTTATCACAAGCTATCGGTGTGGGTGAAATTCCAACTAAATCAACAATTCTACTGAGAACTTATTGATTGCAAGTGTTACATCACTGTCCACTAACTGCAATGAGCATTTACCGGTTTTTGTAAAGCCAAATTCCTTTGATGTACCAATATTGTTCTACATCTGGCGCCGACCCACATACTGGACGCTAGTTGGATTGTTTATTTACCCGATTGCTTGACTAGCTATAAAAACGCAAGAGCTGAATTTTGTACTTTGAATTTGACTTTTTGGCCCTTTGACTTCGGTTTTTCGGCACTTTGACTTCGGCTTTTCAGCACTAGGGGCTTCGGCACTCGGAATTTCGGGCTGAGACAATAAACGCTGTTTTCGTGAGACCAGTGTATTCTCTTCACAGTCGGCTTTAGGGGAATCGGCTCTTCGGTGTAGAACAGTGTGTACCATATCGCTGCGCAGGCTATAGGCGTATATGAATCGGCACTCGAACTCCAATTAGTCAGATAGGAGTTGTCTGTTTTAACAACAAACGAAAATGTATAGGGCCCACCAAAAGCTTGACTCGGTTCTTGGGGTTATGGATTGTTTTGGAATACTCATGCTGTGCACGCAATGACTGATTTAAAGTAACAGCAACTCAGCGTGGTAGATCTATCTCCAATTTTGTGTGGGGATATGCGTTATTGCAAGTTTAACTGTCACTCAGCTTCCTGTCTTACAAACTTCCCGTCAGTTAGCGTTCACTGAAAGGCTACGGAACATATTGTTTGGAAGAAAACCGAATGTTTATCAAAGAACCAAATAAAAGTGAGTGATTGTGTGTAAAGGTTTGATGCAATCAACTCTGCCGCTGATCTCTCGATTGACGAGACCAGCGCGTACTCTAGTTGCTGCATAAGGTGGATAATTCCGCTGTCATCTTTGGCACCTGGCTAATGGTTTACATCAGCCGAACGCCATCGGAAACAGTTGGCATCAGACGCGTTGTCGATTAAAAGACCGGCTTTTTCGTTAACCACCGATCACAATACCAACATTTAAACACTATTTAGCCCTTGGAACTGCTGGTGAATAGTGAGAGATTTGGTTAATTTCAATTTGGAATTATTCATCTTTGATGGCAGCCTACGCGTTCAAACAGAGTTTCCAACCAGTTTGTTTCCAAAGGAAGCACTTGACTTCATTTTTGATCTCACTAAAGCTCCTTGCCACAGCCGGTATTCAAATCCAGCCACGCTTCTATGGGGAAATCCTGTTGACCACTGCACTATCCACCTCACATTAGGCAAGATAGAATCATCATACGCGAACTGTCAACCACTCTCGCATATGAGCAATAACCATGAGGAATCCAAAAGGCTGCCTTGCGAGCTTTACAAAAACGAAGATTTAGACCTGCCTCGGAAGTCCTAATCGTGGTGTTATGTATTGGAATTGAGAGACAGTTACTGTGTCTCCTGTGAAGAAGATCAAGCAACCGCATCACTACTGGCAAGCAAAGGGGGTTGAGTGCTCACATATGATTCGGTCTTCCTTAACGTGAGTTTAGTGGCGCAATGGTCGAAACGGTTGTCTCATGGAAGCGCAACTAGAGCTCAACTCCCGACCATGGCAATGATGCGCACTAGTATCATTTCATTACCGCCGTTTGCAAAGCAGGAGCCACTGTGAATGCGGTTATTTATGTTCACATAGTTCAGGAGACAAATGATCACCACTGCGGTTTGAAAAATCAGATTTCACGGAGGAAATCTTGAAACACTGATTGTCAAACTCTGGAATGGTAATTTTACAACACCACGTTGTGTTGCGAACGAAAGGTAGCAGAGATTCTGTTAAGCGTCTAGGTGAAGTAGATAATGGGATGGTGTTATAGTGGATACCAACTCATCGCGGAGAATATGAATCGCGTTTATTTTTTTATCATCCTAATTCGATAAGTTTTCTTACCACTCGCAGTTTCTCCGTCCGAGGTCACTTCATGTTTGTAAGTTCGAAAGTGCCGGTGGCTTCGGTTCTGTCTTACTGAAGTTGAGCGGGTTTTTATGGTCAAAAGTCAATGTGTTTTTACATATCTCAGCTGAGAGACCTGATAGTACTCCCTGACCTACCCACACTGGTAGGTTACCCAGCACCCCGTGGCAGAGAAAACACGGAAGAAGGGAACGTCGACAACGATGAGTACGATAAGTACGCTCCTCCGGATAGAACGATGTTCGAAAGGTATATGCGAACAACTTCCATACTGATAAACTCGACGACTACGACGATTAACACATCTGATTGTAAAGGGCTTGATATCTGTTTTTATTTCACCTTGCATTGTACCGTGTTCTAACTAATTTTCCGCCTAGTCAATGGTGGAAAATTAAAACCCACAAGTTGCTGTCACTTTGCGGGTCCGTGGTCAATAATATCTATAGGTGAAATCAGTTCACGATGTAGGCGTAACTATTCTTAACCATCCAAGACCCGTTGAAGCGTTTCAATCCGTCCAAGTGTCGACCTCTCCCATAAGCACATCTACGGTGGTTACGCGGACTGATCAAGTTTCACTTGGTATGTGGAAGCATAATTGCGTAGAAACACGCGAATATTATTCTCTTTCATTTCCCTCAATATGCTTAATGTATACGAGCATATAAATTGTGTTAAGCTGTTTATGGAGAATTGTATGTTCGTGGAGTGACCCAAGAAGGTGTATATTGTAGACGAATATGGATAATAAGTGGCCAAAGTCTTTGTCGGATTCAAATAAGACTGATAACTGAACATTGTTGGAATCAGTCGTTTTAATGCACTACTACGCAGTGAAACATGCCCGAGAAGCGAAAGTATTCAGCGATTTTCAGAACAGACATTACAATATTTCTGTGAGAATAGAAAATTGAACGATTTCTCAACCAAAGGCAGTATTTGTACCCAAATGTCAAAGCTGTTTTTGAGTACTGGGTCACAACGAATAGTACTATCAAACTTCGAAATGCCAACTCACGCACAAAGTAATGATACGTGATCGATACGCCGACAGTTACCATATAACGAGCCTTCACAAAGAAGTAAGAACGGGATAAAAATAAAACCGTAAAAAATTACCTAACTTTGAATAAAACCTTTTGAATATAACCGTTCGGTAACTTGTGATTACATATCATTAAAACGTCTTACGGGAACACGGCTTTTCTCCCTAGTTCATATCCAAAGTGCGCATTGTAGACGTTGGCAATGAGATCGAGAATATTAGATGTGAAAATTGATCACGACCATTGAGGTCAAAAATAATCTTTTTTTGTACGGGCTAACTTTGGCTAATGATGAAGATAAACGGATGGCCAGACTGTCACACACTATGCTTGCTTCTGTCACATTGGTATCAAAAAGCCTCACGGGACGGAAAAAAATAGGGAACAAACATGGAAATGTTTTTCTACGGGTGTTATAAGTCGGCGGAATATGAAATTAACCAAGGTGTGATGAACTGCATGTTGCTACAAACAGGTAAACTGACAGACATCAAATTGCTGGCTCCAGAAGAATGGGTTTCGCAATATACTTCAAACTTGCCTGAATACCCATTCAACTTAACGACTCGAGAAACTTCACAAATTAGTCGAAATCTTTGTTTATGTTTATCTAACATGATAATGTTGTTAAGAGGTAATTATGCGGAGTTGTAGGCTGAATTTCACGCGGTTTTTCAATTATGGCCGCTTACTTCAGAAATATTCTGTCCGACCAGACATCAACATGGACACCGAGGTTTAACACGGTTGTTGTACTATTCAGTTTGTACCAGGGTTCCTGTTGGCATGTCATCGATTCATTGGCATCTGACCTAGTCGTGAAGGCAAATGTACATGGAGCAGTAAAACACGCTCTAGTGGTCCATACTGTAAGCCACAATCGCCCGAGCACTTTTCATATGATCTAGTAAACGAAATTAAATATTTAATCTACACGAAGTGTTCATCAACAGGCCGAGGCCTAAGAAGAAACCTGCGATGATTTTTTGGAATCAAATAAGTTATCAGTCTTGACATTGTTCAGATGCATTTGCGAGACAGGTTAAGATCACCTGCGGTCATCTTTCTTAGACCTGAATCGCAAAACATGTACCTCGTTCTTCGTCCCATAAATCTGTCCACTGTGCGGCTGATGCAGATGTGCATCATTTAAGGAGAGCTAAACGGAATTCAATGAGTCGCGGCTCGTTGACACACTGTTGTGGTAATTGCAAGTTTTCTTTTCGTTGAAGATATTTACTTTCCGACCCGTTTTACCATATCAAGCACAGTCTGCAAGAAAATAAGGTGTAGAATCCCGTTAACTCGCCGAACAAACTTGGATGTTTCATCTCTTATGAAAATTAACCCTAAAACTGTATTCCTAAATGTGGTCGAATATTTTTGCACATCCCATGTTTCCGATTATCAGATTGATCATGGTATCACGATGGTGGAAAACATGTCCATGGTACCCAACTACTGTAATCTGATCGAACTTTACAACGCGTCGTTGTTCGCAATCACAGATATCTATATGAACAAGGCCGCTTTGGATTTCTTAGGTGTGAATTACACATCAATATGTTTTCACGAATTGAAAGCAGATTACATTCGAAGGGTGAACCTTCATTCGCCGAATTACACATTTCTGAAAGGTGTGGTAACATGTGAGTGAAGGCTTGTTTTTGCCCATTGTTATGACGTTTTGGTGTGCGCACAATTTTTCGTCAATATTTGTAAGAATCAAATGGGTGGATAAATTCGAACACGGCTCACAAAATCAACAGAAGCAAATGGCAATTCATTATATGAGGTGCACTTTCAAAAATTGGGATGGTGTGTGCGTGTTCTCTCTTGCTCTGACCTACACAGGTAATTTTTGACAACTGTTCAACAAAGTAGTGAGGGGAACAGTGTTTCTGTGAGGAGAAGATCACGAACGCTAATATCAGTGGGTAAGGTCAAACAAGAATTATGTTCTTCTAGCATATGTGGCTGGAATCTTCTGGTGGATGGAGTGGTCTGAGCTGGAAAACAGACATGACTGCAGGAACGAGAGCTTTGAGTTAGTTGTTATACTTTATCGGTCAGCTAAAATGCTGAAAATAACAGCGCGGCTAGCACAATTATCCTCAGTCGCCACCCATGTGAAACACAGTCATCGGAACAATGGTGTGGTACGACAAAATACATCTCTGTACTGGACAGCAATGCACCGAAATCACGCAGTTATAAGTATAATTCTGCCGTCTCGGATGTTCTGATGAGCGCATTTGTGAGAAATACACTCATGGGTGCGTGATCAACGTAATGATTTTCAGGCGTATGCATACGTGAACACCAAATTTGAAAATTGTACAACGAGTCAGCTATATGAGTATAGCAACAAAAGAGACAAAAACAGACATTATATGAAGGGAAAATTCAAGTTTAGACAGGGAACTTCGAGTTGAAAAGCTCCCAGTTCCAACTTTCAATCGAGTAGATTTAAAGAATCTACAAACCACAACAGCACGCCTTGATTTAGTTGAGGTTCAGGAACATTATTCAAGTCATCTTCAGAGATTACACAAATTGGGTCCACGTAGGTGTCCAGAAAACTCCAGACTCTCGCCGAGCTCATATCAAATTCGGTCAGTCAACATGTCCTCTCGCTGTCGTTTCCTTCAACACCCGTTTATTTACATCCGTTGCTGTAGCATTTTGTGCAGTACATGGGTCAAATATGATAGGGCTTTACTTTCGGGGGCACGCTTTATAAGTTCTTCGCTGTGAGAGTCGTCCTAGATGCACGATTACATTCTGCATAAATTACCGAGTTATTCAACTGCAAACATGTCAATAGCATGACGCCGTTGAAGCGTTAATCCAAAATGCCATCAAGTGATCTGAAGTGGACCCACATTGAGATCACAATAGACGAATCGGAAATCCACCCCCGCCGAACTTCATGCGGACACGATTCCAGCACAATATTTACTCACTTAGCTTCTAAACAAACAAAAATGCACAACTAGCTACGAAATGCCATGAAAAATGATGGACTGCATTCCTATGATTCGTTTCTATAATTGAGATATTCTTGATAAAACCGCGTACTATATATATTCCTATCCAAGTTACCCCAGTTTCACAATCAAACACTCCGCATCCATGTAGTTATTTCATGTTCAGACGCACACATGGAGGACGCACTAAAAACACAAGCGGGAATATTCTGTAATTTCCGCAGTGAACTGGCCCGCCGCAGTTCAGTTGGACACAAACGTATTGTGTCGCTTTTCAAAGTATCATTGTCAGACAATAGGCTGTTGATTTGACACACATGTATAAACTATCTTGTGTGTTATCCTGGGGTGCAATCTATCGTGTCATTTTAGCACAATAACCGAAAAGTTAATGTCGCCTCTGAACTTTGATGTTAGCGGTAAAATAAAAGATTAATAATTGCCACTCACTAACAGTTATTGCAGATGGCAGCTTAAGAAATTTTGCCCAAAACGCCTTGGGGACTGCACTAATAGAACATCTGGCAAAGGGACACATTTGCACTAAGACCTACAACTTTTTCTTTTTAGGATATGACTATAGTTACTTCATAATTTGCAAATACATCTTATGCATTTCCGCAAAGGAAGCAATTCGCTTTTGTGTATGACATTATTCCTGATGAGCATAACTTCATATTTCTGGAGTTGATTGTAGAACTAACGTTCAACATCAAAGTTTCGTCTTCAGGATTAGGTAGCAAGTAATTACCTCACGTACTGTTCCATCCCTTGTATGAGTTTCGACCTGTTTCATCCCTATTCGATCAGTTTGCTACGCATGTCCATGCAAAAGCACTCGATCAACTTTTACGGATTCTTATTGCTAATATAGAAAACGGTAAACCCCGTTTGGTTGCCTTATTACCTCTGCGCCACTCCACTGATCGATCGATAATGTCGGTTTAATCAGATGAACTTACGAATGTGTGCAGTCCAGTAGGTATGTCATTTCCAAACAAATTTCATGGGCTGTTTACACGCATTATTCGGAATTTGGTAAAAAGAGGCATCACTGCATGATTAAAGAAGGTGCTCCAGATCCTACTAAAAAACGTGGTAGAATTGGCAGTTTACTATCCACTGTGGTTTACGTCCGTATCTTCGGGGATAATTTGATTCTATTGACCAACTAGAGCGAACGGAAGAGGGTGGGCTGTTGTCAGTGTTTATCAAAGCTAGTCGCCTAACTAAGTATTGGTAAGTGTTTTGAGAAGATCGTATCAACATATGTGTGTATTTTCTTAGTCAAGATTAACATGTACGTTTAGATTTCATCCTCTCTTACCCAAACATTCGTATCAATACATCTTCACATTTATCCACGGACCAATCTCAAATATCTGAGTAGGTGATCTGGAATGACAGACTGTGATGAATGGAACAACGTTACTTCAGCACTTGCTGTGTCGAAATATTCGATCACGTGATAAATTAAGTTTAAACGATATGAACAAAGTTGCATTCAAATTAGTAGTTCGTAAAAGGTAGAAGATGCATGGGCGCTATAATATGGATGGAGCTATTGCTATAAAATGATAACGAAGAACACAACGTTAATACCAACTTGTCCTAAAATACGTTTAAACTACTGATGGAAACCATATTAAACAAGATCCAGAAACCTCTTGACGAATGACGATGAACCATGGAATGTTCCACATGCTACTGCTTGGGCAATTTCTCAACTTCCTGGGTGAAAAACCATACAATGATTTAGTTTAAACGGCGTCCCAACAAGCAGGTAGAGACACGTTTCCTCAGTCAACATGCAGCTCAAACCATAACGACTTGAGAATGTTTCTGACAGTTGTGCTACCTGGACAGATATTTGGGTGTCTCAAGTGTATGTGTGGCGTGCGCGCCGTGATTCCTCATACAAAATCGTGTTTCAGATCTTGGCAAACTCGCGAGTCAGACGTATGCTAGCCAGATTCAATGCGTACTTTTGATGATGGCATTGAATTTGGGATGTGTAATCTAATGGAACTTTGAAACTGTATTTATTCCTTCACTGTTTCCAGATTGGGTCACGTCTTCTCCGCGTGTTGTGGTTCAGATCAGTCTATCTCTTGTTACTTTGTTTATATACCTCAACATGGAAATGTCAACACATTTGCGGTTCGCCAGTTAGGAGTGAGTTACTGGAGTACAGCCAATTAGAAAAATATGGCTGATTTGAAATTCATATTTTTAAGTACTTACTGTCGAATCGACAGACCACAGTTTTCTTTGACCTTACTTGATGAAGGTGAAATTTGATGGCACGCGGTTGGGGGCATTTGACCTAAGCATTCTGAACGAATGTCCGCAAACTTAGTCGCATACACATGTTCACCGTACTCTGAGGGATCAGGTGACAGGGCTGACTACTGTGGCCACAGAAGGCGCTGTTTAGCTTCTCAGCCAGAGCAGTAGGCGTAGCACACACTAAACAGCTGACGGGTTTGAACACTGCAGATCCGCGGAACTGTCACCTATCACATACGGTCGATAGTACGGTATACGGGCCTGGATGTTCGAAAGAAATGCAGGTTGAAAGTCTATACATAATGGTTGGTTCGTTTACTCTTAATGCGGTACCTCAGATCGTCTTGAAACACACCGGTGTGTTTTAATACAGGAAGTTGATGCTATTCGTCTTAACTTTTCAGGTGGTCGACGGTTGGCTGCCAGTAGCGGTGATTCTGTTGTATACATTACTCAGAGGTACACGTTTGAGTTGAAACTGAATTATTTGACCCAGACCAAGTAGAGTGAGCTCCGGTCGGTCAGTGGGATAGCGTATTCCTTTAAATTGCAAGTCGTCACATGGAAAGTAACAATGTATCCCACCTTTGTGTACTAAAGCATAATCGGGCAAGTCCAGTGCGGTATGAGTGGTTCAAGACAGTGATGGCTTGCCATTCGTACTCCTAAATAATAATAATGTCAGGAGCGACATCTCATCGCAGCTAGATGGAAAAATCGTTGGTAGACACTTTGTCATATCCCCGACCCTAAAACATATCTACTTTGAGTGTAGCAGAGTTTGCATGGAAACAGACTGCGTGCCTTCGGCATGATTGACAGTTGAAATTACTGGGATACTTGTGGGTTCCGTGGATGGAAAGTTCGGCAGTGCCACATTTTGTGTCTATGTTGTAATGTTGACAGTTTTGCTTCTTAAACGGTGCTTGTACTTTGCGCACCGGTGGTCTCTTCGTGAAATATTTTATCATGCTGGTATTTTGTTCAAGATCGGATAGACTTTGACAACCTCTGATGGTCCGTGTCGGCAGCCTTTCAACCCTATTGAAAATATGGCTCGGTGTACCTGCAGAATTTTGGAAATGGAAACCATAAACGAAGACCAACCACTTCTGTTGGTCGTCTGTTCTTCAACTCAGCCCCAATCGCTGTTATCTAGAATGACAATTTCAATCTGTGCCACGAATTTATTGATTTTGTCTTCAACTAGTTGGAAAAATTGGCTCAAGTTGTTGCAAAAGATGTGAAGGTCTCTTCAAAAGTGGAATTACATATATATTCATGGCATGTTGGATTTGGCATGTTATTCGCGTTTCGCCAGTTCAATTTTGTTTGGCATCACTCTGACTCGATGAGTGTCATCCAGTTTTGCTAATTTCCTTCAAATGAAATCCTAAAAACCATGATTCAAAACGTGCACCAAAAGCGCGATCACAATGAAAGACACTTATCGAACTTCTGTTGGAATTCTTGAATAGCGTATATATCTGCAGATATAAAATTAGGACTGTGCATTGGCATCATAGACACTTCTGTTTGTAAATCTTCGAACTGTGTTTGTTGTTAATGAAAGAGCATGGAAACTTGCCCGAATGTGTGAGAATGAGTTTTTCGTAGCAGTCACACCAACCAAACTGCAACAACGATGTGGGTTTCAAAACAAAATGGGGGTTTATGGGGAGTAAACACCTCGAATAAACTGAAGGAATGGTTACAGAAAATCAGTTGTTTACTGCTTTCACGCTTACAGTGATGCATCCTTGTAATAGCGATTCAAAAACGATCTTAACCTGGAAGATTGAACACTTTCCTAATAACTTGATAACAATCGCAGTGTTTTTGGTTTAAGTTTCTTTAGCATTTTTAGACAAATAATACTACTTTACGGCATCGTATCACTCGTATCACAGTTAAAACCTCGTGGAGATTTCACGAAGTATTGAATGGAACTTCGAATCTAGGGCATATTTGAAGTTCGTTACAAATAAATTTCTTGTATGATTACATAGAGCTGCGACTACCCTAAATGAAATTACCGTCATTGTGAACCCCTGCAAAGCCCGTGACACCAGCATGACTGTATTTTCTGTAATTTACAGAACCGGGGTCCTTTTTAACTGACTGCCTCCAAAATGTGAAATACTCGATGTGCTTCGCACACAGCCGTTAAACTTTATGCTCAATACCACTAGTCACAGAAAAGCCGCACCGTTTTTTCATAGTGGTTGTTCACCTTACAGCCCAAGATTGTAGCAAACATGATAATTGGATGTATCACACGATATATGCAATAGGGTTGAGTGGTGTAAAGAGCAGTATTTGAAGGATTAAGATGTCTTATCTTCCCGAAGGAAAACAGGATGGGTGCTCTTATAATCGTTGCCCTCTTCTGACCTTATGTGTTTCGAACACGGTTATAAGTTTCCGGTAGCTAGTAGGTCATGTATGTTTGCTCGCTTCTAAGGATTGATTTCACAGGTGTACCTTATTGAATAGTGGTGTTAACTCAATTCAGTCCCGTTCATAATTTCATTTCAGAAGACACCTATTTGAAAGAATGACATCAGCTGGCTTATACGGGTTGTCATCGAACCTACGAAACGCTGAAGCAAAGGACATACTGGTCAGGAATGAAGAATGATGTTAACAATCATGTGCGGGCGTGCCGGCAATGTAAATTACTGAAGAGCACTAACCTTCCCAGTGGGTATTCCACACAACCAATTCCGGTCAGTAAAATTGGAGAACTGTGGTCAGTGGATGTGACGGGCCTCATTCCATCAACGACGTCCGGAAATCAATACATCGTAGTCATGACCGAACACTTCACAAGGTGGATCGAAGCAGCCGCTATAAACGATCAGCGCGCAAGCACGGTGTGCAGGGCGATGATGGTGCACATAGTAACGGATTACAGAATACCACGAATCATATTGACTGATCAAGGCACCTACTTCGAAAGAAAGGAGCTTCGGAACTGTCTGGAGCGTTTGGGAATCAATAAAATATGCACAACTCCACATCATCCTCAATCAAACGGATTGACGAAGAGGAACAATCGCACAATCAAGGAATGGTGGGATGCGGAAGAGGGGAAGTTGGGAAGAAACGTTACCGTTGATTCTGTTGGCCCACCGCTGTTCGCCGCAAGGGTCAACGAAAAGTCGCCATTCGAGCTAATATATGGGCACGTGCCACGCTTGCCACTCGATCAAGAGGTTGATTTATGGGGAGACTGATGAATGAGCATGCGTGAATTAACGGAAGCTCGGTGATCAGCCAACCGAAACTTGCAAAACACACAAGGAGCTTCTAAGAAGCAATCAACTGCGAGGTTATCGGGTCGGATGATTGTGTTTGAACCTGGATCTAAGGTCAAATACCGAGACCGACGGAGCGCGGGGGCAACAGGACCCGGATCTAGGGAGTTCCTGGCAAAGTGGAGGGGACCGTATGTAGTAGTTGGACGTCGTGGCCCAGTGTATCAGATAAAGAATGAGAAAAATCAACATCGATTGCACGGAAGACAACTTTGCAAATGGTACGACACTCCGATCAGAAGAGGATGCACACCAGGTGTGTTAACGGCACCGAGGCTGGCACGCAGATCGTCGAGAGAACGAAGAGAACCTGGACGCCTGTTGTTAAGACTGGAACAATCTTTGCGGGGGGCGAATTGTAGTGAGGATAGACGGTTACCCCATACTACTCACACCACTATTCATTAGCACCATGGATAGGAAAGATCGAGGGATAAATACGGGAGACACATGGGAAGAATCGTTGGAAGGCAGAATGACATTTAGTGACTTTCGCCACCTGATGGAACTGAGACTGGAGCATCCTCAGAAGAGTGCGGTGTGTAAATGAGTGTTTTTGTTCCTAGTCCCGTTGAGACGTTTAAGAAGTGTATTGGTGTCTCCAATAAACAACCGCCGTGTTATCCGCCTTGTAGATTCACAACACAACCAATCTTGTTTGTAGTGTATGAATTAATGGTAAATCCAGCAGAAAAACGTGATGTGAGCTTCAGTTATCACACGCACATTCCATGTGGCCCTCAAAATCGTCGACTCAATTCTCCGTTTGTCCGAATAAATCCCGAGCGCATAGCAAAATTTCACAACAACAACAAGAGTTACATATTCCGATAGTCATAGCAAAAATATCAATATATGATGAATTATTTGTCGAAAACCTCCGCATACACACTGTTGGTCATAGTGAATGTTATAACCCAACATTCTGTCATTTAACTTGTAGAAGTACATACTTCTTCTGATCGCCATGAATATCCACTGAGCGAGAAAATTTTTCTACGACAGATGGACGCACGGAACTTCGTTTTGTGTGAACAATTCGCGAGATGTTCAACGTTTCAAGGTTTTCACGCAATCGACGAAATCCTACGTCTTACTCTGCCCAACAATTTGCCGGACTTTGGCATTTTCCGCCCTGTCTTGCCAAAGCCAAACGTCGATTTTATCCCCTAATTACGAAACACTCCAAATATGCGTTTGTCCGTCCTACTCTTAGTGACCTTAAACTATTTAAAAATTGCCCATCCCACAACTTTCTATAAAGTCATCTAACGTAACCTCCCATTTCTTTGGCGCTTAATCTGGGGAGCAAGCCAATTATCTTCTTCTCTGTTGCGTACGTCAAAATTTCACAAACGACAGTCATTTGCTTTTTAACAACGTACATTTTGACAGCAGAATTCACGTTTTGGCTAATTTTTAATTATCCGTTTTATATCGCTCGCGAGTATCTCCAATGAACGTGTATAAGCCAGTGTGCTTCTCACATGTGCGTCGAGAAATATATATCACTCAGTTATTAAAAGAGTGCCAAGACGTATTCTGTAGGGACTACCAGCTAGAGTTATATAAATTTACGCGGTCATGTTAACCACGATTATCGAAACGATATAGCAGGCGGTATCGCATGTATCAATAGGTGCTGAACGTGAAGCCAACGTTGTACTTTTCACCAATGCACGGATCACTTCCCGGTGCAAGTAACACAGCTCAGTGAAAATTCTGCGTAATACAAAATGGGCCCCCCGTATGAACTGAAATGGTCGGCTGCGAAAATATGGGGGAACGTGAAACATTAAGACCGATCAGAGCTCAATTGAATTCTAAGAATCCATTTGAAAAAATGAAGTGAAATACCCCGTCACGGCAAGACGCAGAAAGAAAGGGAAAAGAACTACGCATTTGATCGTTACAGATAATATCGTAGAACGCGCTCGTTTCCAAATCTGCAAGTTATCACTACGTGAATATTTAATTTAAAGCTTCTCATACAATTGTTATCAATGATACTATTATTCTATACGATCTGGTCACATTCAACTTTCGTCCACCTCTATCCGAAAGTATGATTATTTTTTCCAACCATGGTGACAAAAACCGCTCTTAATACTAGGTCTACTGGTGCCAAACAAAAATATCAGCCTTTGAAGTCGATATTGATCGTCCTTTACGTAAAGGCTCTGGGTCCAGAAATCATGCGGTTTCTTTCAATGTTTCAGTCGTTGAAGGGGTTGAAGATAATCTGGTGGTTCCCTGTTCCCACATTGAAAAGTGTTCTGTTCCTGTAGATAGTGTATTGGCGGATTTATTCGTCAAGGTATCTAGGCTGGAAGCAGAGCTCGCCCAATTAAGGGCGAGTCATGCTGCACTTGGTTATCTAAAACAGAATATTGTCCGCTTATCTCTAATATTTAAAGTGCCGGATGTCCCAAAATGGATAACATTCGGAGAGCAACCATGTTCAAAACATTGGTAAAAGAAATAACCAAAGCAGAAGCGTCGCCCAAACAGTGACATCGTATTGAATGTGTCAGATAAACTGCTTCTAGACGGCATTAAAGAGATACTCTAGAAAGTTACTAAAATAGACACTACATCATATACCTGCATCCATCTTCGTAAGAACACACAAAAGTTCTGCTGCTCGCTTTTCATAATATTCCATAGCGAGGCAATTGCAAAACAGTTCATACAGGGCACGGACTTTATTAAATAAATACTCCGTTTAAATTGTTAAACAGTACGGAGGACAAAACGCCGCTTGAAAGGGAATTTCAAAACCTCTAACAGTGTGAACCGAGACGCATGAAAACAAGGTGCAGCGATATACAAAGATGACGAACTGGATCTCAAAAGTCGCGCATCTTCGCTTTGTTGCTCCAGAACCGAATGCACCAGCGATCATAACACCTGAACTGATTGATCTAAAAATAGATCATGACAGTTCCAGCAGCGAGGAATCAACGAGTGATATAGGGTATGCGAATGCCTGTGACAATATAGAAACCACTGCATTGTCCAGACCGCGAAGAAGATGGCACGGAAAAAGCAGGAGAGAGGCTGTCTGTTAGTCAAAGACAAGGTAGTATATCAGCGTTG
Source organism: Paragonimus westermani (assembly GCA_008508345.1). NCBI lineage: Eukaryota > Metazoa > Platyhelminthes > Trematoda > Plagiorchiida > Troglotrematidae > Paragonimus > Paragonimus westermani. The sequence continues at coordinate 26,756 of QNGE01005204.1, read as the reverse complement.
AAAGAACCAAGTGGGAAACCAAAAACCGACCACCGGTGTGGTATCCGCGATAATAAATTCTTCTCAAATTACTACCCAACGGGTCGCCCGAGGTTTCCGACATAGAATTCTCAGGGAATAAACCGGCAAGAAAACATAAATCCCTACTTGGTGAATGAAAAAACGCATCTCTTACCAACTCACAATCCCACGCATCTGCCTAGTACTAGCAGTTTCTCGCGTGAAGCATCTTCCTACGTAAGAGCAAACAAGGGACCCCTGATGTTGTTCACCCTAAGTTTATCAGCCAATTCAGTACGGCGAACACCCCCACACAAGGACTGCCAACCTAAACGCAACCCGTGATCTCTTCGTTGGCAACATGCTGGTGGGCCTGATCAAGGCATATCAACCATACCCTTTATTTCAGCAGGACACGTAACTTTCGTGCCCCCCTACCAACTCCGCCCACCATAGTTCCATAACTCACCCATGCCTTACTGACACTCTTCCAAAACTTCCTGGATTGGACTCAAACGCGGGGTACATCCGATCATTCTCTTTGAATCACAAAGAACACTTGTTTCAGACACGTTTGAAGGTGTGCATATAATGCCGAATGAGTAGATTGCATTAGGTTTACTTTCGCTTAATGCACGCCCACAAATCACTAAAATGCATGTTCTTAGATCTTCTATCTTTCAATATCATCCTTGTATTATTCTAATCACTGAGGCTTGGTGCACCCCTGACACACCAGACACACAACTGAACGTCATAGGTTACCAAATGTTCTGCAAAACGCGTGATACAGGACGAGGTGGAGGGTGTTCAGTTTATTTAAGGATACAATGTTCTGAAGCCATACTTGATGAGCCATGTCTTGGTATGATAGGTTAACCCTCGTGGCTGTTAGTGACGATCGGATACTGTGAATTACTGGGAATGTAACTACAGACCACCTAACACCATTCGGGACAAAATGACGAACCGTAGTAATGGACTGAACTATGTATCAAACTTACCTTCACAGTACAAAATAATTGGCGGAGACTTTAACACGCCCAATATCTCCCGGACCTCCATCGCAGCCCCTGCAAATCAAGCCGAATTCCTCGCATGTGTCCCAACGGCGCCTACATGTTTCAGCGCCTACTAGACAAGACCACACTTTAGACTTCATCTTAACAACCGGCATCACCTCTGCTATTGTGTCCGTCTTGAAACAATTTCCAGTAAATGATCACAACGTAGCCAACCTCACGTTCGACCTAGAAGCTGTGAAAGAGCCGATCGCCATACATTACCGCCAAACTAAACTCGTCGACTAGAACGTGTTCACCACACTGCTGGTATCTCTGGAGTGGAGCATATTGTTTCTGACCTCCGATCCTAGTATTGCAACCGAGGCATTTAATGAACACTTCAGGTCCTGCATAAACACCTTAACCCCGCAAGGATCAAAACGCCGTAATGTGTACGGTAACGACATAATTCTCATTCGAAAAGAGGAAGGAAAGTGTGATGTTCAGAATTAGGGATTTTGAATAGCCCTAGAAATCGTACTTGAAATAAAACCTCCCACGCAAGTAATAAGGCGATGACCTGGTACTGGCAGCAGTAAGCAATTCTTATTCATGGATTGAGACACAAAATTTATTGATATACAACAGTATTAGAGAAATCACAGCCTGTCATTGGCTGATCTCATTAGCACATGCAACACCGTGAACTGTATGTTAATTGGTGAAATACGGAACAGATGATTTGACGAATAACGGGAGGCACAACACTAAGACCGTTCGTCCAATCCCGATGTTGCATCATTAACGCGATATTTGGAAAGGCCATCTGTCAGATATTCTGTTGTGTCGGGGTTTGGATAATTGGTGAATCAATATTTCCATCACAGTAAGCTCAACTGTCTTAGATCACGGTACCGAGAAACACGCGACTTCTCTCTCATTATGCAAATGCATATAATGTTCAACGCTATTGAACGTATTAAACCAAAATACTCTGCGTGAGTGAAGAAAAACGTGAGGTTAGCAACGCAGATGACAGCTCGCAGTTGATGCGGTTGATGAGACGCAGGAATAATGGGAGGGACTCTGCCATCTCAGCAGTGACATTAGAGGACATAACTACCGTGGATCATCCAGTTACAGTATGTTAGGTCTTCAATTCATACCTTGCTGCT
>QNGE01005204.1:0-24445 GCA_008508345.1 Paragonimus westermani | reverse complement strand
TCTTGGTTTTGTTCACTAACTATGTCTCACCATTGTACAACAACGTGTTTGCGTAATCTTTGCAGGTTGTTCGAATTGATTAAAAATGACCTTGCACGTACAATAAAGTTTTGTGCACGCGCGTCTCTCTGCTCTTCTACCTGTGGCGTAGTTGCTTGACGATACTACACGGATCTCATCCATTTTTAGCTCCGTTGTACTCCGAACATCGTCGCAGCACCGACCGCGTTTCAGCCGCTCACATTAATCTCGGAATATCCTCGCTTCCCGGATACTGGTAATTTGGAATGTTGTGGTGGTGGTATTTTTTAACCATTTATGTGAGTCAAGCGTTTTATTCTTATAAATTGCTAAACCCCCGTAATTGTCCTGTTGCATTCGTTCATTTTTGGTTACTGAACTCGGTGACAAACGTCTGCATTCACTTAGGGTATTCTGAGACTGTTTTGAACCACTACACCCTCCATCCATCATGCTCCTCTTTTTTGCCACGACCTGCAACCTCAGGCCAGTAATCAACTTGTGCAATCTGAATTGTTGTGACAAATCTACTATTTTATTCAATTTTGTAGTTTCCAAGTATTATGTTCTCAGAAGTATGTATATCAAACTTTTCTTCTTAAAGTCCACTGTTCGCTCCACATAATGTCTGTTTTTTGCTCAACTCACGTAGCTTATTTAATGTTCAATTCAAAATTCTGGTGTTCAAATGTGTACATACCTGAAACTCTGCGCCTTGAGCACCCTATGCTGGGCGGGTTTCTCACAAATGCATCGAGATTTATACCACTATTAGTAGTACTATTACTGAAAGGAGAAGCAAATGATCAGGCTGAGTATGATGCAAAACACAACATATATTCGGCAAATGCGGTATCACAACAAATAAGAGTTTCAATAACAGCAGCGAAGGATAACTAAACTGAGTAGGGATAGCAGTAGGCAATCAAACTGAGTTGCCAATTGTAGGCCCGAACCCGCAGAAATGACAGGCCGTTGGGGAGATAGCAAAAAGATCGAGGGAAAGTATCGACTACACGGAGACACCCACCAGCCGATCCGATCGGCTGCATAAGCTTGGTGACATTTTGAAACACGATCTGTTTCCTGGCCCCAAGTTGAGGATTTCTGAATTGTTTGACCACGTGCGCCTAGCCATTCAGGTGCCCTGCTATTTTGGAAAGTGCACGCAACTATTCTTCTGCTAAAACGCCAAATGATTATGGCTCACACTTTCACGGTGATCCAGTTTTGCCTTGGACTAAGAAAGGATATATCCATGAGATGAGTACGGATCCAACTGACCGAACTGGAACCAGGTGTATCCATTTTAACTTCATCACCACATTTTCCATGACATTGGAGAGGTAATAAACTTCTTAAAATGTGTGCTGTGTCCATGTGACACGAATTCTTTTAGCACTGTTCTTTATATGGGATCATCTCCAGAAAACTGACAGTGTAAGAGCTTCCCTTTCAAAATCTCTGCTGACGACTTTGTTGTATTTAGTGATCAGGCTGGGATAAGGGCTGCACCGAATACCAGAACAGGGCAAACTTTACTCGACCAAATCCCCGTGAAAAACCACTCATGGTCTACCAGACTGAGTGGGTCGATTAAACTGTGATAACCTAAACAAATATGGTTGTGCCCATTGTGTTGGCTTACGCTCCGAAATATCATTGCTCGAACGCTACCAAATCGCATTCTACGACACTTATCAGGAGTTAATGACGAGCAAACTACCCCATCCGAGTTAAGTGAGCGAACCCACCAAGCAAGGTAGGCTAATCGCAACAGCTAGTGAAGCCCGGTGTGAAGAGGTGTATTTCGATGGAGCTGTGATTTCATGGCAAACCATGACAAATATGCGTTGATTGAATTCGCCATGCCCTGAATGTGATAACGGCTGATGACCTCAAACACGTTGACAAGAGCCTGTGCGAGAAGAATAAATATCACTTGAACAAACAGTCGAACAAAATGTAGTGTACATTTATACCCTGTGATGGTAGAATGTCCTTTATTTGACTCGAGATTATGCTGTACGTCACATCGGAATAGGTGGAAGTATGTATGAAAAGAGCGGTTTTAACTTATTACTAGGCAGTCAGGCTGGGGTGAACGGCGGGATGAACACTTCAGGAAATGCTTCAGCAGTTCTCAACCGAACCACATAAACGACGGAAACTGGCTTGTCAATCATTGCGTCTTCAATGATCTTCCGTCGGAAGCAGAATTGATTTTGGAGCTTACGCTACTCAGAAGTTACTTGGCTCCTAGGTAAGATCTCCTGTCCTCTTGTTTCTGTGAGCACAGTGGAAAGAGACTTCTGTCAGACCTGACGATACTCCTCCTATCAGCTTCAGAAATTGAAGAAATATCCCATGATTGGCGTAAGTCAACACCTGTCCAATCTCTCTACAAGGGGACCCCTTAGGACCTGCTGGTCGCAGCGGAACCAGCAAAGATGTTCTTGCGTCAGACTTACCCAGTGCTTCTATGATAATAGTACCAATGTATAGTCCTCAACGCATAAGTGAGGAGCAAGCTGGGTTATGCGCGATTATTGCAGACAATTACAGGTGATACGGAACAAGAATAATTGAACAGTATTTCATGCGGGAAGTCTGCTACCAAAAACGGTGTGGCCAACTATAGATGACGATATCTTCGCGCAAGCAGCTAGAAAATACATAGTTCGCTTGCTTCAAACTTTCAACTCAAAAAGTGTGAGGTTACATCATGTACCTGCTCGGACAGCCTACTAAGACATAAAAAACACTAATTTGGCCCGCACCGATAGGCATTTCTACCGCACCTCGCACATTGCTCCCCGCACCCAACAGTGGACAAAAACATTCAAACACCCTCTCAAGAAGCCGAATTTGGCAGGGGCGAAGAGGTCGCTAGTGTCGACACCAAGAATGCTGGTCAAGTGTCCTGTAGGGTCGTTGACGTACGCACAGGTGATGAGGTCACGCTGGCAGCATCAAAGAAGGGCCACCGGAACAACCCAGCAGAACAGACCGAGTCACATTTCACTGCCCTCCTCAATTCTGGACCTTCTTTCCCAGGCTGTTCCTCGCGCTCGCTTTCTTCATTTTTCGCAAAATACTGCAAAAAAAAGTCGCTTTTAGGTGCATGTATACGAACTGTCTGTTTCTGATCAACGATTTACTGAAAGGCAGACTGTTAATTAATGACACCCAGCTCCACACGTTTGTTTTTACGGAGACCTAGCTCATAGGTAGTATGAGTGACAGTGAACTGAGTGTCTCCTGATATTAGGTTTTCCGGGCTGACTGTGCCCAAGGGAGAATGAAGTTTCTACGATTTCTCATCAGCAGTGTCTCCCAACACGCAGGATTATCGGCGACGTTTAGTTCTCTGATAAATGTGACGCTGTGTGGCTTCGACTACCATTGCTTGGCCTAGACTCGCTCATAATGAGGGTTACTTATCGTCTCCTGCGACGACACTCTTATGATAAACCTGGATAACTACTATGGGTGACTTTACCGCACCCAAGATAAACTATGTATCACTTTTTCACCAGTACGGCGAAAGCCGATTCTCGACTTTCTTATCAACGCTGATACGACGGAAGGCGTGGACACAGCATGTGGGACTTCCGATACGGCATCGTTTTGGTCAGATCCCCTCTCTGCTCGACTGACTTATAACTAATGTGAGCCACCTGGTAGAAAAACTAACCATCACGCCGCTACTTGGACACAGTGACCACTCGCTGTTAGCCTTTGATCTTATCCGCTCGTTGTTACACCAACCAGAAGAAAGGTCTACAGTACGAAATTCAAACCAGGCAGATTTTAATGGCATGGGAAACAACCTAGGTTCACTTCTTGATTTTGACTTTATAGACCTGATTCACTGCACGTTTCAAAGCGCAATCCAGAAAGCAGGCGACTTATCTGTACCAGGAAAACTGTGCACCTTCTGTTATCTGCCACCTCTTCCGCGCGGGACACGTCGTCTTCTCGATGACCATTCCCATTTATTCGCGAAGCATAAGCTTCCTGGAAACCCGGAGGACCTGAGCGCATTCCACTTTGTTTAAAATGGTGTAGGCAGGAAATCCACAAGCACATCGAACCCATACAATAGAAGATCCTCCTCAGAGTCCGCTGAGCATGAACTCCTTATTTAACCATATGCGACAACTAAGATGGAACAAACCTTCAGCGCTTTCTTCGCCACCACCCGAAGGGGAGAATTCATCTGACTTTCTGGCTGTGGCCGAGTTGTTCAGGCAGTTTTATTCGGCAATATACAACGTCGTAAGACGGTGCTGGCATCCTGTGTCACCGCTTCAGAATTCCAGTGAACCACCCGTTAACAGTGAGTTTTGTGTTGGATGTTGACCTTTAATTGAAGGTTAATTCACAGAGTGCACTAGGTCATAATAAGATTCATCCCGGAGTACTGCGAACAATTAAATCTGTAACAATCCTGCCGACAGCTTCCAGTCATCAGAAATTGCCAATAATCCTAGAGTCACCGCCACCTTTACACTTCAACAAGGCCTCATCGATGCTGAAGACCCCACAAAAGTACAGTCAGAGGACTAATCTCAGCCGCGGAGACTTCTGGAGACCAACACCATTGAGCAGTATAGTAAAATGAAGTGCGTCATTCCTACCTCTACTTCCAGTCAATTTTGTATATTGGTTGTATCGAAAACAAGGTTAACAATGGCCAATGCTTCACCCCGTATACGTGTACATTAATCATCTGCATCACTGAGCGATCCAGACGACGTTGAACCAGCCAAGAAATTACCATCCATTAAACTAATATTTGTTACTGACAGACGATAACTTACTGCATCTTCAGTGCAAATTTGAGTTAAGGTGCGATCTGTAGCGACTGTAATAAATAATATTTTGATAGTCGCATTTTCGATGATGTTGGTTTTGTTTTAGTCAAGCTACCCATTTTGTAACATCCGGCCCGGGGCTAAAAGGACAACTCGCGCCGTGCCTCGCTAGCTTGACGTGTCTCTCTGTACTTTATATTTTTCAGAGTCGGTAATAAAACACGAAGTCAACTCGCTGAAATTTGGCTTTCTATTGTCGATCGATTGTCGATACTGATAACTGACAGGGTTTTATTTTGTTGGAGCAGTTCCAAAAGATCCCCTGACTGGTGGAACCCAACCACCTTCCTCATCAAATGACCGGCGAATTGTGTTCACTTGATCTCACTCGAGCCTACACCTAATCATCGGTTCACACTTCATACTTATCACTAAACACACCAGTCGGGTAAACAAGCGTGGAGATTGGTGTAAACGAGATGCGTGGTATCTTTTCTGTTGAGAGAACAAGGCGTCCCACCATAATATGGGGGCAGCTTCCATTTTCATTGTGTCAGTCGCCGTCTTCACACACGTATATTTATGATTAGTATACCCTTTAACGGCTTCACACATCTGCTGACTCAGACAGACTACCTCACACGCTGGCCACAGCCAGCATCCATCATCATCAACTCGGATAAATTTCTCGTGTGCAATTCAGGGAATGAAGGAATCCAAAGTTAATAAATGCGCCATCCCAGCCATGACGGTCAGTTCCACGTGGCCGCAAACCCGTTTTTCTTTCGGCTTGTGACATGAATCCCAACAGAAAGAGGTGTGCGAAGTACACTGACAGAGTCTGGGACGACAGCACTCCAAGGTTGCTTTCAGACCGGATAGACTGTATAGGGATATATGGTTAACCCTAGTGGATAAGTAATTGTTGAACAGAAACAAAACAGTTGGTTGAAAACCCGATAGCGAAATTTAGATAAAAATATACAAGAGTGTGCGCGAATGACTCTGAACCTTCCAGCCGAAGAAGCCACAGGCATCTCACCCAAAAAGAGAATGAGAAGACCGGACTTCGGAAGATTTCTTTCCAAACGCCTCGTATCGATACATCATGGCCATAAATTAGATCGTTTTTTTGCGGTTTGTGGTTATAGAGGAAGCGAGGAAAAATCTGAGCTGATCAGATTTAATAATAGTAATATTAACCATATTAACATCTGTGACGAACACTCTCAGCGGAGTGTGATCAATGTACACAATTCACACCCTTGCGCACTTTTGAACACCACATTTATAAATTGTACAATCGGTCAGCTATATGAATAAAGCAACAAAAATCGACATCAAACAAGAGAGAAAAACCCCACTTCAGGGAGAAAAATTTGGGATATATACTCCTGAGATGATAATACCTAGAATTTCCAGACTTCGATAGAATAGTTGCAACTATTATAGAGTGCTAATTGGGGTAACTACCCACGAATAGTTACCTCAATTGACACTCCACAAGGCGATCACCGGCCTAATGGTCAAGGTCGTGTCAGTAAAGAGGTGTTTGAAGGATGAAAGAAATGTAGTGTCGAAGAATATCATTGTTATTGTATCTAGATAGTCGCGGGAAATTTGTAGAACATGCTGTCTCGGCGGTAAAGACGGGAAGGCACATTCTTTTGCGGGGGAGCGGATAGACCTCTCGACTGGACTTCCTTCTTTGCTCCAATTCGAAAGAATATTACGGATCTCATGATATGCACAACCATTACATGGTTGTGAGTGTTCGGGCAGGATGAGACGTTTTCTTGCACGAGATATTTTTCACTGAAATCAAGGAGGGGAAGTGAAATCACACGATAAACGGGCAAACGTGGATTGGCATTGCGTACTATGAGGAACAGTGAAACGTGTGGTTTTCTGGCATAACATTTTACAGAAAGTTAACAGCACTGTTTTAATTGATGAAATATATACCACATGTAAACAATTGTTATCAAACAACGCGAGAGGAGATATACCATCAGCTTCTCCTAGTATATGATTACTGCCGAATTTAGATGTGGATTTTCTCTGTACGACCGGTATATATAATTAAAAGAATGTTCGACAAAACCGAGAGGTTACCAGGTAGTCTACCAGGAGGAGAAGAGGGAAGAGTTGCAACGCGAGGTTTTCATATACTCATGAGACAAACTGGTTGAGTTTATTTTTTCTAAACAATTTTGGCATGCTCAGCTTTTGCACAGTGATTTGAAACACACGTGCACAAGCTATCAATAAGTATGGAGTAAGGACATACCAGGGTGACCGGGTTATTACTAATGGACATGTGTGTATTGACACTCACACGTGTTGATTATAGGCATGCTTTCTAGTTCACCAGCAAGTCTAAATGCATAACTGTGTGCCAGATCCATCCTGAAATTAATAGATTTTATCAGTCCGATGCGTGCGTGACGTAACACGACGCAACACAGAGGGTTTTCCGTCAGATGTTTTTGGGTACGTTTTCAAGGATACCGTCCTCAGACAGGTAGAGCTTGAAAGTGAACATCACGTTTATTTTTGAGAAAGTTTTTAAGCGTCGTTTGAATTGGTGCACGTTTTTACTGGCTCTAGTTGCATACGGAAGTTTGTTCCAAGTGTAGAAATAACTTACTAGGAAAAACTTCGAACGCGGCTTCCTCTGGAAACTGAAAGTGAATTCCCTGTTCTTGAGGTTATACTTAGAGCTACGTTGTAAGCGAATCGCAAAACTGAAAGTGAACTTATCACCGTTGACCAGCTTATACACGAGTATAAGGTTGAGCTTGGGTAACCGAAGACGTAACCAAAGACGATAAATTGCAAGCGTCTGGCAGCGTTCTCTGCAACTCTGAAAAAATTAATAGCCCAATAAAGTTTTCGTGAATGCACGTCGAAAGCTCTCCAGAGTTAGCTCATCAGACTTGCGCGGGTGACTATATATGAACGTGCATTACTCAGACTGGAATCGTATGTATAGTTTGTAGGGGTGTAGTCGTGCAGCAGCTGGGAAGAATGCGTGTTTAGTGTAACCTATTATCCGTCTAGTTTTAATAACTAAACATATGTTCTGCAGAATTTAATGATTTTGAGTAGCCCATACTTAGGTCACATGCTGAGTTGGCGGTTGACATGCTGTGATCTTCCAGTCTTATAGAACTAACTGGTAAGTGAAAATCACGCGCAACTAGCATTTCATCAACCAGGTCTGGGACTAAGTCACTAATGACATGAAGTCCTTCCTCATACTTCTTAAAAACGAGTTGAGGTTGCCAGGAGGAAAGCAGTAAACAAGCTTGATATGATCAGCGATTGTGAGTTTTTTCATGCCTAATACCTTTAAATGTGTCGCCTGTATATGTGAGAAATTGTGACGGTCCCAAAGTACTTCTTTGTATCACCCCAATAGTGATTGGTCTGGGTGTTGAGCTTTTGTCGTCTGTTTGTGCGCGGCCTGTGAAGTATGAGGGAAACCAGCTGTGCATTAGATCACGTATATAAAAGGCTGTTATGTTGATCAGAAGACGCTTATGAGGCACACGATCAGAAGCCTTTTCCGTGTTCGACAGTATAATGATAATCGCCTCACGGGCGTCAGTAGATTCCGCCTCAGGGTGAAGATATTCCAGCTGGCACGTTATGCAAGAGTATTTGTTGAGAAACCTATGCTTTTATTGAGCTATATGGCTTTGGGATAATAAGAAATCGGCCGTGTGACATTTCATTATCCATCCAACGCCCTAGAACACATTGAAGTTTGTTTACTGAGATGATAGTTGGTGACCTTCAAATCGCGAGTCACAATCATATCGAGGATTTATTACAGAAATTTTCCACTGAAGGGACGGACAACCTGATGTTAAAAGTACTGCATAGTTATCAAATAGAGGTATATGGATATCTGCTCCTCAGAATTTTATAGCATCAGGGTGACACAATCACGACCAGGTGGATAAGGAGGTATGAATATGACTGACTAAGAGCGTACGATCCCTGAATAAACAATGGTGGAACTTAGAAAAATATTTGTACTGATAAGGAGAGGTAGGGGTAGAATGTGTACGTCAATGTTGAAGGGAGCAGCAAGGTATGAATTGAAGACCTAACATACTGTAACTGGATGATCCACGGTAGTTATGTCCTCTAATGTCACTGCTGAGATGGCAGAGTCCCTCCCATTATTCCTGCGTCTCATCAACCGCATCAACTGCGAGCTGTCATCTGCGTTGCTAACCTCACGTTTTTCTTCACTCACGCAGAGTATTTTGGTTTAATACGTTCAATAGCGTTGAACATTATATGCATTTGCATAATGAGAGAGAAGTCGCGTGTTTCTCGGTACCGTGATCTAAGACAGTTGAGCTTACTGTGATGGAAATATTGATTCACCAATTATCCAAACCCCGACACAACAGAATATCTGACAGATGGCCTTTCCAAATATCGCGTTAATGATGCAACATCGGGATTGGACGAACGGTCTTAGTGTTGTGCCTCCCGTTATTCGTCAAATCATCTGTTCCGTATTTCACCAATTAACATACAGTTCACGGTGTTGCATGTGCTAATGAGATCAGCCAATGACAGGCTGTGATTTCTCTAATACTGTTGTATATCAATAAATTTTGTGTCTCAATCCATGAATAAGAATTGCTTACTGCTGCCAGTACCAGGTCATCGCCTTATTACTTGCGTGGGAGGTTTTATTTCAAGTACGATTTCTAGGGCTATTCAAAATCCCTAATTCTGAACATCACACTTTCCTTCCTCTTTTCGAATGAGAATTATGTCGTTACCGTACACATTACGGCGTTTTGATCCTTGCGGGGTTAAGGTGTTTATGCAGGACCTGAAGTGTTCATTAAATGCCTCGGTTGCAATACTAGGATCGGAGGTCAGAAACAATATGCTCCACTCCAGAGATACCAGCAGTGTGGTGAACACGTTCTAGTCGACGAGTTTAGTTTGGCGGTAATGTATGGCGATCGGCTCTTTCACAGCTTCTAGGTCGAACGTGAGGTTGGCTACGTTGTGATCATTTACTGGAAATTGTTTCAAGACGGACACAATAGCAGAGGTGATGCCGGTTGTTAAGATGAAGTCTAAAGTGTGGTCTTGTCTAGTAGGCGCTGAAACATGTAGGCGCCGTTGGGACACATGCGAGGAATTCGGCTTGATTTGCAGGGGCTGCGATGGAGGTCCGGGAGATATTGGGCGTGTTAAAGTCTCCGCCAATTATTTTGTACTGTGAAGGTAAGTTTGATACATAGTTCAGTCCATTACTACGGTTCGTCATTTTGTCCCGAATGGTGTTAGGTGGTCTGTAGTTACATTCCCAGTAATTCACAGTATCCGATCGTCACTAACAGCCACGAGGGTTAACCTATCATACCAAGACATGGCTCATCAAGTATGGCTTCAGAACATTGTATCCTTAAATAAACTGAACACCCTCCACCTCGTCCTGTATCACGCGTTTTGCAGAACATTTGGTAACCTATGACGTTCAGTTGTGTGTCTGGTGTGTCAGGGGTGCACCAAGCCTCAGTGATTAGAATAATACAAGGATGATATTGAAAGATAGAAGATCTAAGAACATGCATTTTAGTGATTTGTGGGCGTGCATTAAGCGAAAGTAAACCTAATGCAATCTACTCATTCGGCATTATATGCACACCTTCAAACGTGTCTGAAACAAGTGTTCTTTGTGATTCAAAGAGAATGATCGGATGTACCCCGCGTTTGAGTCCAATCCAGGAAGTTTTGGAAGAGTGTCAGTAAGGCATGGGTGAGTTATGGAACTATGGTGGGCGGAGTTGGTAGGGGGGCACGAAAGTTACGTGTCCTGCTGAAATAAAGGGTATGGTTGATATGCCTTGATCAGGCCCACCAGCATGTTGCCAACGAAGAGATCACGGGTTGCGTTTAGGTTGGCAGTCCTTGTGTGGGGGTGTTCGCCGTACTGAATTGGCTGATAAACTTAGGGTGAACAACATCAGGGGTCCCTTGTTTGCTCTTACGTAGGAAGATGCTTCACGCGAGAAACTGCTAGTACTAGGCAGATGCGTGGGATTGTGAGTTGGTAAGAGATGCGTTTTTTCATTCACCAAGTAGGGATTTATGTTTTCTTGCCGGTTTATTCCCTGAGAATTCTATGTCGGAAACCTCGGGCGACCCGTTGGGTAGTAATTTGAGAAGAATTTATTATCGCGGATACCACACCGGTGGTCGGTTTTTGGTTTCCCACTTGGTTCTTTCAACGCTGATATACTACCTTGTCTTTGACTAACAGACAGCCTCTCTCCTGCTTTTTCCGTGCCATCTTCTTCGCGGTCTGGACAATGCAGTGGTTTCTATATTGTCACAGGCATTCGCATACCCTATATCACTCGTTGATTCCTCGCTGCTGGAACTGTCATGATCTATTTTTAGATCAATCAGTTCAGGTGTTATGATCGCTGGTGCATTCGGTTCTGGAGCAACAAAGCGAAGATGCGCGACTTTTGAGATCCAGTTCGTCATCTTTGTATATCGCTGCACCTTGTTTTCATGCGTCTCGGTTCACACTGTTAGAGGTTTTGAAATTCCCTTTCAAGCGGCGTTTTGTCCTCCGTACTGTTTAACAATTTAAACGGAGTATTTATTTAATAAAGTCCGTGCCCTGTATGAACTGTTTTGCAATTGCCTCGCTATGGAATATTATGAAAAGCGAGCAGCAGAACTTTTGTGTGTTCTTACGAAGATGGATGCAGGTATATGATGTAGTGTCTATTTTAGTAACTTTCTAGAGTATCTCTTTAATGCCGTCTAGAAGCAGTTTATCTGACACATTCAATACGATGTCACTGTTTGGGCGACGCTTCTGCTTTGGTTATTTCTTTTACCAATGTTTTGAACATGGTTGCTCTCCGAATGTTATCCATTTTGGGACATCCGGCACTTTAAATATTAGAGATAAGCGGACAATATTCTGTTTTAGATAACCAAGTGCAGCATGACTCGCCCTTAATTGGGCGAGCTCTGCTTCCAGCCTAGATACCTTGACGAATAAATCCGCCAATACACTATCTACAGGAACAGAACACTTTTCAATGTGGGAACAGGGAACCACCAGATTATCTTCAACCCCTTCAACGACTGAAACATTGAAAGAAACCGCATGATTTCTGGACCCAGAGCCTTTACGTAAAGGACGATCAATATCGACTTCAAAGGCTGATATTTTTGTTTGGCACCAGTAGACCTAGTATTAAGAGCGGTTTTTGTCACCATGGTTGGAAAAAATAATCATACTTTCGGATAGAGGTGGACGAAAGTTGAATGTGACCAGATCGTATAGAATAATAGTATCATTGATAACAATTGTATGAGAAGCTTTAAATTAAATATTCACGTAGTGATAACTTGCAGATTTGGAAACGAGCGCGTTCTACGATATTATCTGTAACGATCAAATGCGTAGTTCTTTTCCCTTTCTTTCTGCGTCTTGCCGTGACGGGGTATTTCACTTCATTTTTTCAAATGGATTCTTAGAATTCAATTGAGCTCTGATCGGTCTTAATGTTTCACGTTCCCCCATATTTTCGCAGCCGACCATTTCAGTTCATACGGGGGGCCCATTTTGTATTACGCAGAATTTTCACTGAGCTGTGTTACTTGCACCGGGAAGTGATCCGTGCATTGGTGAAAAGTACAACGTTGGCTTCACGTTCAGCACCTATTGATACATGCGATACCGCCTGCTATATCGTTTCGATAATCGTGGTTAACATGACCGCGTAAATTTATATAACTCTAGCTGGTAGTCCCTACAGAATACGTCTTGGCACTCTTTTAATAACTGAGTGATATATATTTCTCGACGCACATGTGAGAAGCACACTGGCTTATACACGTTCATTGGAGATACTCGCGAGCGATATAAAACGGATAATTAAAAATTAGCCAAAACGTGAATTCTGCTGTCAAAATGTACGTTGTTAAAAAGCAAATGACTGTCGTTTGTGAAATTTTGACGTACGCAACAGAGAAGAAGATAATTGGCTTGCTCCCCAGATTAAGCGCCAAAGAAATGGGAGGTTACGTTAGATGACTTTATAGAAAGTTGTGGGATGGGCAATTTTTAAATAGTTTAAGGTCACTAAGAGTAGGACGGACAAACGCATATTTGGAGTGTTTCGTAATTAGGGGATAAAATCGACGTTTGGCTTTGGCAAGACAGGGCGGAAAATGCCAAAGTCCGGCAAATTGTTGGGCAGAGTAAGACGTAGGATTTCGTCGATTGCGTGAAAACCTTGAAACGTTGAACATCTCGCGAATTGTTCACACAAAACGAAGTTCCGTGCGTCCATCTGTCGTAGAAAAATTTTCTCGCTCAGTGGATATTCATGGCGATCAGAAGAAGTATGTACTTCTACAAGTTAAATGACAGAATGTTGGGTTATAACATTCACTATGACCAACAGTGTGTATGCGGAGGTTTTCGACAAATAATTCATCATATATTGATATTTTTGCTATGACTATCGGAATATGTAACTCTTGTTGTTGTTGTGAAATTTTGCTATGCGCTCGGGATTTATTCGGACAAACGGAGAATTGAGTCGACGATTTTGAGGGCCACATGGAATGTGCGTGTGATAACTGAAGCTCACATCACGTTTTTCTGCTGGATTTACCATTAATTCATACACTACAAACAAGATTGGTTGTGTTGTGAATCTACAAGGCGGATAACACGGCGGTTGTTTATTGGAGACACCAATACACTTCTTAAACGTCTCAACGGGACTAGGAACAAAAACACTCATTTACACACCGCACTCTTCTGAGGATGCTCCAGTCTCAGTTCCATCAGGTGGCGAAAGTCACTAAATGTCATTCTGCCTTCCAACGATTCTTCCCATGTGTCTCCCGTATTTATCCCTCGATCTTTCCTATCCATGGTGCTAATGAATAGTGGTGTGAGTAGTATGGGGTAACCGTCTATCCTCACTACAATTCGCCCCCCGCAAAGATTGTTCCAGTCTTAACAACAGGCGTCCAGGTTCTCTTCGTTCTCTCGACGATCTGCGTGCCAGCCTCGGTGCCGTTAACACACCTGGTGTGCATCCTCTTCTGATCGGAGTGTCGTACCATTTGCAAAGTTGTCTTCCGTGCAATCGATGTTGATTTTTCTCATTCTTTATCTGATACACTGGGCCACGACGTCCAACTACTACATACGGTCCCCTCCACTTTGCCAGGAACTCCCTAGATCCGGGTCCTGTTGCCCCCGCGCTCCGTCGGTCTCGGTATTTGACCTTAGATCCAGGTTCAAACACAATCATCCGACCCGATAACCTCGCAGTTGATTGCTTCTTAGAAGCTCCTTGTGTGTTTTGCAAGTTTCGGTTGGCTGATCACCGAGCTTCCGTTAATTCACGCATGCTCATTCATCAGTCTCCCCATAAATCAACCTCTTGATCGAGTGGCAAGCGTGGCACGTGCCCATATATTAGCTCGAATGGCGACTTTTCGTTGACCCTTGCGGCGAACAGCGGTGGGCCAACAGAATCAACGGTAACGTTTCTTCCCAACTTCCCCTCTTCCGCATCCCACCATTCCTTGATTGTGCGATTGTTCCTCTTCGTCAATCCGTTTGATTGAGGATGATGTGGAGTTGTGCATATTTTATTGATTCCCAAACGCTCCAGACAGTTCCGAAGCTCCTTTCTTTCGAAGTAGGTGCCTTGATCAGTCAATATGATTCGTGGTATTCTGTAATCCGTTACTATGTGCACCATCATCGCCCTGCACACCGTGCTTGCGCGCTGATCGTTTATAGCGGCTGCTTCGATCCACCTTGTGAAGTGTTCGGTCATGACTACGATGTATTGATTTCCGGACGTCGTTGATGGAATGAGGCCCGTCACATCCACTGACCACAGTTCTCCAATTTTACTGACCGGAATTGGTTGTGTGGAATACCCACTGGGAAGGTTAGTGCTCTTCAGTAATTTACATTGCCGGCACGCCCGCACATGATTGTTAACATCATTCTTCATTCCTGACCAGTATGTCCTTTGCTTCAGCGTTTCGTAGGTTCGATGACAACCCGTATAAGCCAGCTGATGTCATTCTTTCAAATAGGTGTCTTCTGAAATGAAATTATGAACGGGACTGAATTGAGTTAACACCACTATTCAATAAGGTACACCTGTGAAATCAATCCTTAGAAGCGAGCAAACATACATGACCTACTAGCTACCGGAAACTTATAACCGTGTTCGAAACACATAAGGTCAGAAGAGGGCAACGATTATAAGAGCACCCATCCTGTTTTCCTTCGGGAAGATAAGACATCTTAATCCTTCAAATACTGCTCTTTACACCACTCAACCCTATTGCATATATCGTGTGATACATCCAATTATCATGTTTGCTACAATCTTGGGCTGTAAGGTGAACAACCACTATGAAAAAACGGTGCGGCTTTTCTGTGACTAGTGGTATTGAGCATAAAGTTTAACGGCTGTGTGCGAAGCACATCGAGTATTTCACATTTTGGAGGCAATCAGTTAAAAAGGACCCCGGTTCTGTAAATTACAGAAAATGCAGTCATACTGGTGTCACGGGCTTTGCAAGGGTTCACAATGACGGTGATTTCATTTAGGGTAGTCGCAGCTCTGTGTAATCATACAAGAAATTTATTTGTAACGAACTTCAAATATGCCCTAGATTCGAAGTTCCATTCAATACTTCGTGAAATCTCCACGAGGTTTTAACTGTGATACGAGTGATACGATGCCGTAAAGTAGTATTATTTGTCTAAAAATGCTAAAGAAACTTAAACCAAAAACACTGCGATTGTTATCAAGTTATTAGGAAAGTGTTCAATCTTCCAGGTTAAGATCGTTTTTGAATCGCTATTACAAGGATGCATCACTGTAAGCGTGAAAGCAGTAAACAACTGATTTTCTGTAACCATTCCTTCAGTTTATTCGAGGTTTTTACTCCCCATAAACCCTAATTTTGTTTTGAAATCCACGTCGTTGTTGCAGTTTGGTTGGTGTGACTGCTACGAAGAACTCATTCTCACACATTCGGGCAAGTTCCCATGCTCTTTCATTAACAGCAAACACAGTTCTAAGATTTACAAACAGAAGTGTATATGATGCCAATGCACAGTCCTAATTTTATATCTGCAGCTATATACGCTATTCAAGAATTCCAACAGAAATTCGATAAGTGTCTTCCATTGTGATCGCGCTTTTGGTGCACGTTTTGAATCATGGTTTTTAGGAGTTCATTTGAAGGAAATTAGCACAACTAGATGACACTTATCGAGTCAGAGTGATGTCAAACAAACTTGAACTGGCGGAACGCGAATAACATGCCAAATCCAACATGCCATGAATATATATGTAATCCCACTTTTGAAGAGACCTTCACATCTTTTGCAACAACTTGAGCCAATTTTTCCAACTAGTTGAAGACAAAATCAATAAATTCGTGGCACAGATTGAAATTGTCATTCTAGATAACAGCGATTGGGGCTGAGTTGAAGAACAGACGACCAACAGAAGTGGTTGGTCTTCGTTTATGGTTTCCATTTCCAAAATTCTGCAGGTACACCGAGCCATATTTTCAATAGGGTTGAAAGGCTGCCGACACGGACCATCAGAGGTTGTCAAAGTCTATCCGATCTTGAACAAAATACCAGCATGATAAAATATTTCACGAAGAGACCACCGGTGCGCAAAGTACAAGCACCGTTTAAGAAGCAAAACTGTCAACATTACAACATAGACACAAAATGTGGCACTGCCGAACTTTCCATCCACGGAACCCACAAGTATCCCAGTAATTTCAACTGTCAATCATGCCGAAGGCACGCAGTCTGTTTCCATGCAAACTCTGCTGCACTCAAAGTAGATATGTTTTAGGGTCGGGGATATGACAAAGTGTCTACCAACGATTTTTCCATCTAGCTGCGATGAGATGTCGCTCCTGACATTATTATTATTTAGGAGTACGAATGGCAAGCCATCACTGTCTTGAACCACTCATACCGCACTGGACTTGCCCGATTATGCTTTAGTACACAAAGGTGGGATACATTGTTACTTTCCATGTGACGACTTGCAATTTAAAGGAATACGCTATCCCACTGACCGACCGGAGCTCACTCTACTTGGTCTGGGTCAAATAATTCAGTTTCAACTCAAACGTGTACCTCTGAGTAATGTATACAACAGAATCACCGCTACTGGCAGCCAACCGTCGACCACCTGAAAAGTTAAGACGAATAGCATCAACTTCCTGTATTAAAACACACCGGTGTGTTTCAAGACGATCTGAGGTACCGCATTAAGAGTAAACGAACCAACCATTATGTATAGACTTTCAACCTGCATTTCTTTCGAACATCCAGGCCCGTATACCGTACTATCGACCGTATGTGATAGGTGACAGTTCCGCGGATCTGCAGTGTTCAAACCCGTCAGCTGTTTAGTGTGTGCTACGCCTACTGCTCTGGCTGAGAAGCTAAACAGCGCCTTCTGTGGCCACAGTAGTCAGCCCTGTCACCTGATCCCTCAGAGTACGGTGAACATGTGTATGCGACTAAGTTTGCGGACATTCGTTCAGAATGCTTAGGTCAAATGCCCCCAACCGCGTGCCATCAAATTTCACCTTCATCAAGTAAGGTCAAAGAAAACTGTGGTCTGTCGATTCGACAGTAAGTACTTAAAAATATGAATTTCAAATCAGCCATATTTTTCTAATTGGCTGTACTCCAGTAACTCACTCCTAACTGGCGAACCGCAAATGTGTTGACATTTCCATGTTGAGGTATATAAACAAAGTAACAAGAGATAGACTGATCTGAACCACAACACGCGGAGAAGACGTGACCCAATCTGGAAACAGTGAAGGAATAAATACAGTTTCAAAGTTCCATTAGATTACACATCCCAAATTCAATGCCATCATCAAAAGTACGCATTGAATCTGGCTAGCATACGTCTGACTCGCGAGTTTGCCAAGATCTGAAACACGATTTTGTATGAGGAATCACGGCGCGCACGCCACACATACACTTGAGACACCCAAATATCTGTCCAGGTAGCACAACTGTCAGAAACATTCTCAAGTCGTTATGGTTTGAGCTGCATGTTGACTGAGGAAACGTGTCTCTACCTGCTTGTTGGGACGCCGTTTAAACTAAATCATTGTATGGTTTTTCACCCAGGAAGTTGAGAAATTGCCCAAGCAGTAGCATGTGGAACATTCCATGGTTCATCGTCATTCGTCAAGAGGTTTCTGGATCTTGTTTAATATGGTTTCCATCAGTAGTTTAAACGTATTTTAGGACAAGTTGGTATT
Source organism: Paragonimus westermani (assembly GCA_008508345.1). Classification (NCBI taxonomy): domain Eukaryota; kingdom Metazoa; phylum Platyhelminthes; class Trematoda; order Plagiorchiida; family Troglotrematidae; genus Paragonimus; species Paragonimus westermani. The sequence goes on along the minus strand of QNGE01005204.1, from coordinate 6,221 downwards.
AACGTTGTGTTCTTCGTTATCATTTTATAGCAATAGCTCCATCCATATTATAGCGCCCATGCATCTTCTACCTTTTACGAACTACTAATTTGAATGCAACTTTGTTCATATCGTTTAAACTTAATTTATCACGTGATCGAATATTTCGACACAGCAAGTGCTGAAGTAACGTTGTTCCATTCATCACAGTCTGTCATTCCAGATCACCTACTCAGATATTTGAGATTGGTCCGTGGANCAAATATGCGTTTGTCCGTCCTACTCTTAGTGACCTTAAACTATTTAAAAATTGCCCATCCCACAACTTTCTATAAAGTCATCTAACGTAACCTCCCATTTCTTTGGCGCTTAATCTGGGGAGCAAGCCAATTATCTTCTTCTCTGTTGCGTACGTCAAAATTTCACAAACGACAGTCATTTGCTTTTTAACAACGTACATTTTGACAGCAGAATTCACGTTTTGGCTAATTTTTAATTATCCGTTTTATATCGCTCGCGAGTATCTCCAATGAACGTGTATAAGCCAGTGTGCTTCTCACATGTGCGTCGAGAAATATATATCACTCAGTTATTAAAAGAGTGCCAAGACGTATTCTGTAGGGACTACCAGCTAGAGTTATATAAATTTACGCGGTCATGTTAACCACGATTATCGAAACGATATAGCAGGCGGTATCGCATGTATCAATAGGTGCTGAACGTGAAGCCAACGTTGTACTTTTCACCAATGCACGGATCACTTCCCGGTGCAAGTAACACAGCTCAGTGAAAATTCTGCGTAATACAAAATGGGCCCCCCGTATGAACTGAAATGGTCGGCTGCGAAAATATGGGGGAACGTGAAACATTAAGACCGATCAGAGCTCAATTGAATTCTAAGAATCCATTTGAAAAAATGAAGTGAAATACCCCGTCACGGCAAGACGCAGAAAGAAAGGGAAAAGAACTACGCATTTGATCGTTACAGATAATATCGTAGAACGCGCTCGTTTCCAAATCTGCAAGTTATCACTACGTGAATATTTAATTTAAAGCTTCTCATACAATTGTTATCAATGATACTATTATTCTATACGATCTGGTCACATTCAACTTTCGTCCACCTCTATCCGAAAGTATGATTATTTTTTCCAACCATGGTGACAAAAACCGCTCTTAATACTAGGTCTACTGGTGCCAAACAAAAATATCAGCCTTTGAAGTCGATATTGATCGTCCTTTACGTAAAGGCTCTGGGTCCAGAAATCATGCGGTTTCTTTCAATGTTTCAGTCGTTGAAGGGGTTGAAGATAATCTGGTGGTTCCCTGTTCCCACATTGAAAAGTGTTCTGTTCCTGTAGATAGTGTATTGGCGGATTTATTCGTCAAGGTATCTAGGCTGGAAGCAGAGCTCGCCCAATTAAGGGCGAGTCATGCTGCACTTGGTTATCTAAAACAGAATATTGTCCGCTTATCTCTAATATTTAAAGTGCCGGATGTCCCAAAATGGATAACATTCGGAGAGCAACCATGTTCAAAACATTGGTAAAAGAAATAACCAAAGCAGAAGCGTCGCCCAAACAGTGACATCGTATTGAATGTGTCAGATAAACTGCTTCTAGACGGCATTAAAGAGATACTCTAGAAAGTTACTAAAATAGACACTACATCATATACCTGCATCCATCTTCGTAAGAACACACAAAAGTTCTGCTGCTCGCTTTTCATAATATTCCATAGCGAGGCAATTGCAAAACAGTTCATACAGGGCACGGACTTTATTAAATAAATACTCCGTTTAAATTGTTAAACAGTACGGAGGACAAAACGCCGCTTGAAAGGGAATTTCAAAACCTCTAACAGTGTGAACCGAGACGCATGAAAACAAGGTGCAGCGATATACAAAGATGACGAACTGGATCTCAAAAGTCGCGCATCTTCGCTTTGTTGCTCCAGAACCGAATGCACCAGCGATCATAACACCTGAACTGATTGATCTAAAAATAGATCATGACAGTTCCAGCAGCGAGGAATCAACGAGTGATATAGGGTATGCGAATGCCTGTGACAATATAGAAACCACTGCATTGTCCAGACCGCGAAGAAGATGGCACGGAAAAAGCAGGAGAGAGGCTGTCTGTTAGTCAAAGACAAGGTAGTATATCAGCGTTGAAAGAACCAAGTGGGAAACCAAAAACCGACCACCGGTGTGGTATCCGCGATAATAAATTCTTCTCAAATTACTACCCAACGGGTCGCCCGAGGTTTCCGACATAGAATTCTCAGGGAATAAACCGGCAAGAAAACATAAATCCCTACTTGGTGAATGAAAAAACGCATCTCTTACCAACTCACAATCCCACGCATCTGCCTAGTACTAGCAGTTTCTCGCGTGAAGCATCTTCCTACGTAAGAGCAAACAAGGGACCCCTGATGTTGTTCACCCTAAGTTTATCAGCCAATTCAGTACGGCGAACACCCCCACACAAGGACTGCCAACCTAAACGCAACCCGTGATCTCTTCGTTGGCAACATGCTGGTGGGCCTGATCAAGGCATATCAACCATACCCTTTATTTCAGCAGGACACGTAACTTTCGTGCCCCCCTACCAACTCCGCCCACCATAGTTCCATAACTCACCCATGCCTTACTGACACTCTTCCAAAACTTCCTGGATTGGACTCAAACGCGGGGTACATCCGATCATTCTCTTTGAATCACAAAGAACACTTGTTTCAGACACGTTTGAAGGTGTGCATATAATGCCGAATGAGTAGATTGCATTAGGTTTACTTTCGCTTAATGCACGCCCACAAATCACTAAAATGCATGTTCTTAGATCTTCTATCTTTCAATATCATCCTTGTATTATTCTAATCACTGAGGCTTGGTGCACCCCTGACACACCAGACACACAACTGAACGTCATAGGTTACCAAATGTTCTGCAAAACGCGTGATACAGGACGAGGTGGAGGGTGTTCAGTTTATTTAAGGATACAATGTTCTGAAGCCATACTTGATGAGCCATGTCTTGGTATGATAGGTTAACCCTCGTGGCTGTTAGTGACGATCGGATACTGTGAATTACTGGGAATGTAACTACAGACCACCTAACACCATTCGGGACAAAATGACGAACCGTAGTAATGGACTGAACTATGTATCAAACTTACCTTCACAGTACAAAATAATTGGCGGAGACTTTAACACGCCCAATATCTCCCGGACCTCCATCGCAGCCCCTGCAAATCAAGCCGAATTCCTCGCATGTGTCCCAACGGCGCCTACATGTTTCAGCGCCTACTAGACAAGACCACACTTTAGACTTCATCTTAACAACCGGCATCACCTCTGCTATTGTGTCCGTCTTGAAACAATTTCCAGTAAATGATCACAACGTAGCCAACCTCACGTTCGACCTAGAAGCTGTGAAAGAGCCGATCGCCATACATTACCGCCAAACTAAACTCGTCGACTAGAACGTGTTCACCACACTGCTGGTATCTCTGGAGTGGAGCATATTGTTTCTGACCTCCGATCCTAGTATTGCAACCGAGGCATTTAATGAACACTTCAGGTCCTGCATAAACACCTTAACCCCGCAAGGATCAAAACGCCGTAATGTGTACGGTAACGACATAATTCTCATTCGAAAAGAGGAGAATGAGCTTAAATGTCTTAGATCACGGTACCAAGAAACACGCGACTTCTCTCTCATCATGGAAATGTATATAATGTTCATTGCTATCGAACGTATTAAACCAAAATACTCTGCGTGAGTGAAGAAAAACGTGAGGTTAGCAACGCAGATGACAGCTCGCAGTTGATGCGGTTGATGAGACGCAGGAATAATGGGAGGGACTCTGCCATCTCAGCAGTGACATTAGAGGACATAACTACCGTGGATCATCCAGTTACAGTCTGTTAGGTCTTCAATTCATACCTTGCTGCTTGCTTTGAAATTTACGGACACATACTTGTTGTTGCGAAACCTTCTAATCGATTCCTCTCATGAGATTCTCACCAAATGTTCTTGCATGACATACCAGCTAGAACTTCTCAGCCATGTAACAATATCTACTGACCCCGGTGAGGCGATTACTATTATACTTTTGGACAGGTTCTGGGATTTGGATCGTTTGCTTCCGAAGATTGAGCCTCGTAAACATCCTCTGGTAGACGTGATCCATTGCTCAGCTGGTGTCCATCATACCTAACAGGACGCACACATACAGTGAAAATAGGAGACAATAGACCAACACTCAGAACAGTCATCCGTGGGGTGATAAAAGGAGGTGTTCAGGAACCTTTACACTCTCTTATATAGAATAATAATATACGTGAATTTATTATTAATTATTAAAAATGACCTTGCAATTACAATTACATTTTAATATTCAGAAAATGAACTGAGGACAGCTGGTAATAACTCACGATTTCAGCCCTGCTAGCAACTGCGTAATGCCGTGTAGAGTATTTTTCTTGGTTTTGTTCACTAACTATGTCTCACCATTGTACAACAACGTGTTTGCGTAATCTTTGCAGGTTGTTCGAATTGATTAAAAATGACCTTGCACGTACAATAAAGTTTTGTGCACGCGCGTCTCTCTGCTCTTCTACCTGTGGCGTAGTTGCTTGACGATACTACACGGATCTCATCCATTTTTAGCTCCGTTGTACTCCGAACATCGTCGCAGCACCGACCGCGTTTCAGCCGCTCACATTAATCTCGGAATATCCTCGCTTCCCGGATACTGGTAATTTGGAATGTTGTGGTGGTGGTATTTTTTAACCATTTATGTGAGTCAAGCGTTTTATTCTTATAAATTGCTAAACCCCCGTAATTGTCCTGTTGCATTCGTTCATTTTTGGTTACTGAACTCGGTGACAAACGTCTGCATTCACTTAGGGTATTCTGAGACTGTTTTGAACCACTACACCCTCCATCCATCATGCTCCTCTTTTTTGCCACGACCTGCAACCTCAGGCCAGTAATCAACTTGTGCAATCTGAATTGTTGTGACAAATCTACTATTTTATTCAATTTTGTAGTTTCCAAGTATTATGTTCTCAGAAGTATGTATATCAAACTTTTCTTCTTAAAGTCCACTGTTCGCTCCACATAATGTCTGTTTTTTGCTCAACTCACGTAGCTTATTTAATGTTCAATTCAAAATTCTGGTGTTCAAATGTGTACATACCTGAAACTCTGCGCCTTGAGCACCCTATGCTGGGCGGGTTTCTCACAAATGCATCGAGATTTATACCACTATTAGTAGTACTATTACTGAAAGGAGAAGCAAATGATCAGGCTGAGTATGATGCAAAACACAACATATATTCGGCAAATGCGGTATCACAACAAATAAGAGTTTCAATAACAGCAGCGAAGGATAACTAAACTGAGTAGGGATAGCAGTAGGCAATCAAACTGAGTTGCCAATTGTAGGCCCGAACCCGCAGAAATGACAGGCCGTTGGGGAGATAGCAAAAAGATCGAGGGAAAGTATCGACTACACGGAGACACCCACCAGCCGATCCGATCGGCTGCATAAGCTTGGTGACATTTTGAAACACGATCTGTTTCCTGGCCCCAAGTTGAGGATTTCTGAATTGTTTGACCACGTGCGCCTAGCCATTCAGGTGCCCTGCTATTTTGGAAAGTGCACGCAACTATTCTTCTGCTAAAACGCCAAATGATTATGGCTCACACTTTCACGGTGATCCAGTTTTGCCTTGGACTAAGAAAGGATATATCCATGAGATGAGTACGGATCCAACTGACCGAACTGGAACCAGGTGTATCCATTTTAACTTCATCACCACATTTTCCATGACATTGGAGAGGTAATAAACTTCTTAAAATGTGTGCTGTGTCCATGTGACACGAATTCTTTTAGCACTGTTCTTTATATGGGATCATCTCCAGAAAACTGACAGTGTAAGAGCTTCCCTTTCAAAATCTCTGCTGACGACTTTGTTGTATTTAGTGATCAGGCTGGGATAAGGGCTGCACCGAATACCAGAACAGGGCAAACTTTACTCGACCAAATCCCCGTGAAAAACCACTCATGGTCTACCAGACTGAGTGGGTCGATTAAACTGTGATAACCTAAACAAATATGGTTGTGCCCATTGTGTTGGCTTACGCTCCGAAATATCATTGCTCGAACGCTACCAAATCGCATTCTACGACACTTATCAGGAGTTAATGACGAGCAAACTACCCCATCCGAGTT
>QNGE01005203.1:17761-47572 GCA_008508345.1 Paragonimus westermani | reverse complement strand
TCGGCAATATATTTCTCGTCTACTCGTTGCGTTGTTCGTAACCGACTGGCCATAGTCCGTCTGAACTCTACAATGTGAACGCCCAGGTCGACCACCTTGGTGAGACCGAGTCTCGTTGAGGTGGCAGGTTTGGGAGGGCATCACATCTCTCGGATAATGGCGGTCGGATTTTAAATCTGCGCGCTGAGTATAGGCTATTTTAGCTAGCAGTAGTTTTAGGCCAGATGACCTCGTGCCGGCGCTTTTCAGGGAAGGTGGGGGCGTTAGTGGAGAACTTGACTCAGTTATTTCAACTTGTGGACGACGGAACCATCCCTCCCTGATGAGACCCCTCGATAATAGTTCTAATATTCAAGAAGTTATCAGGGGTTCTCGCGGAAAACCGTAGTGGAACTAGTCTGATCCAAGACGTTAGTAACGTTCCGGCATCCATTCCACTACGTCGACTCAGTGCAGTTCGGGAGGCAAGCGTTACGGAAGGACAGGCGGGACTTCTTCTTGGGTGGGGTTGTATGGATCACATTTTTACCTTCTTCAAATTCTGGAGCAGCGTCATGTGTACTGCCGGCCAAAAATAACCATATTTCCTGACCATAAAGGTGCATTCGATTCGGTTGATCTATCTACACTTTAAGGGTCACTTGAACGCGGAGGTGTACCGACCAAGTGTGTGAACACACTGTCGGCGCTTTATTCCCAAAATTCAGTTCGGGTTAGGGTTTACGGTGAACTGTCTGACAGTTTCTCAGTTTCAGCACCATGAACGGCATACGTCAAGGCTGTCCGCTTTCACCATTTTTGTTCAATCTTGTCAGACGAAATAACCCTTTTCGATGCTCTTGGTGGGACCACGTACTTCAGCACGTTGGATTTGGTAGCAGGTTATTGGCAGATGGAAGCTGAGGAAGATGAATGACCTAGGACTGTCAAGTGCAAGGGTGAAATGCAAGTGCTTAATGCAGAAAACACTGTATGGTTTGATTCCCAGAACAGGTCTAGTTTATCTGGAAGATGTCCACGAAAAGTCCGAGCAATAGCAAACGCGTAATTTTGAGTCTGTGCTGGACCGCCTGGTGGAAGTTTATTTAAAAATAAAGCCCTCAAAATGCCACTTCCTGATTAAAGAGAACACTCCTGGGACGCGTGGTCTCTGGGCGGGGTATTCGTACAGATCCAAGAAAAACAAAACAAATCTGATAACGGCTCATGCCGAAGGATGTAAACGAGCTGAGGAGCTTCTTTGGGCTTACATCCTATTATCGTCGCCTCATCAATGATTCTGCCTTCATTTCCACCCCACTAACCAGACTATTACAAATCAGTCCAGAGTCCACGCGGACAGAGAAGTCCGACCATGCTTTCAAATCACCACGGAAAGCTCCGTGCACGGCGCCAGTACTAGCTCTTTTGGACCTGTCATTGAATGCCCGAGAATTTGTTTTGCACACCGATGCAAGTGATAGTGCAGTTGGAGCAGTATCCTCGCAACGGGGACAAAACGGTTGACAACGGGCAACGATCCGGCAGACGACACTCCAAAGCTGGCTCACTATCGAGGGGTCCCGCGCGCAATCATGGTGACTGTCCTTCCTGTATTATGCAACATGTAGCACTGATCAATCTACAGAGTGTAGAATACGGCCGCTGGAAGCAGGCTCGAACAACAGATCCCGAGACTGCACTAGTCAACGAAAGATGCCAGAACAGTGGTGATAGACCAACCAGCAAAGAAATAGAAGGCAGAAGCTATGAGTATCGCTGCCTTTGAGCGCCATCGGAACAACTCCAGATAGCGGAAGGAGTGTTGTTTATCTAAAATGGACCTGTTTGCACGAGAAGGATCTTGGTTCTCCAATCCACAGTACGCGAATTCATAACAAATTGGCATCACGAGGTCGGCCAAGCGGAGGTAAACTGGAGGCGGCCATATGACGACGACTTCGGTGGCCACGTCAGCGCAGAAGTCAGGTTGTTATGCCAAACGTGCGAAAAATACGAAGACTTCAAAAAAACCCGAGTAGGACGTCAAGCGCCACTGCAAGTTATGACTGCGGGATACTCTAACGAGTTGGTCGGCGTCTACATTGTAGAGCCGTCGTCTGAAACACCATGAACCAACCGGTACACCTTGGCAAACTACTTCACCAAACAGTGCGAAGCAGTCCCGCTTGCACATCGACGGTAGCAATGGCCATCGTCTACAATTGCGTGTGTTTTGCGGAGTCCCTGGCCAATTCCATTTAGACCAAGACTTTTGTTTTGAAAGCTCCTTGGGTCACGAAATGTGTAAGGTACTAGGAGTGGATAGAGTGCGAACTACAGATTACAACCCACAGGGCAACTGGCAGGTGGAAAAGAAGGGCCGATTCCTCAGGAGTCTCCTGAAGGCATTTGCCGAGGGGAATATCGCCGAATGGGACTTAGCTATACCAAAGTGTCTGTTAACACGCCACAGCACTACTCATACGTCGATTAATCAAACCCTGCATTTTCTTTGTGGACCGGCAGAGAAGTGAGACCACTCTCAGATTCCCGATTACCACTAACGCAGTAACTGCAACTTCTAGTTGCACAGTATGTAAGAAACCATCTCGATACACTTCGGTGGACTCGTCAAATGGCACGAACATATCTGAATACCTCTCAAAAGCATCAAAAGGATTATCGCAATAGGTGTATTCGGAGCATCTCTCGAAGTTGGCGAAAGAGTGCAGCTGCACAACACGATTCCAAACCCTGGAGTCCCAGCAAAAATACACAAACAACGGAAGGCAATCACTGATGACAGGATGTAGCACCGCCCTTGAGGATCACAGCAAATATCAAGAACAAAGTAAGATTACTTGAATAATGAGGTTTTAGGTAAATGAGAACCAAGCAATGCTTTAAACCGGTCTCAAGAAGCGCCGCTAACGAACTCAGAAGGAAGGCGGCCCCAAAGGTTGATAACCCTGTAAGAAAAGAACTGCAACCCAAAAATGGTACAAGGACGGGGCTTGAAAAGCACCCTGTTACGTCCTCGTCGGCCATCCTCACTCGCTACGATAAAGAACTGTTCGACAAAATCTACCGTAAAGAAAAAATGCGCGAGAATTAAACTACCGCGGAATCGTCGAAATTCAAGTGGATACATATCAAAAATTCCAAGTCGAGACTCGTAAGTGACACTTCTTAGGCCCGTGGCTGGCTCTGTAGCCGTGTGCTGTCTTCAGGCCGGTATGCACGACCTGACTAGCCTACTCGAAGAGCAGTCTTATATAAACCCCCTGAAGTGTTCGAAGCGCTTTCTTGTCTATGCGGAGGAAACTGTGCCTAATGATTCTAGGAGCGGTAAATCCCTTTCCTGCTGCCATCTCGTGGTGACACGAGGGATGAGTTAGACGACAATCAGAGGCCCTGACATTTCCTCAGATCGATTTGCATGATGTCTACTGTGCTGAACGCACTATGAATTACGGGTTAATTGCACCATTACCTTGCATAGCATGCTAGTAAGGCTGACTGGCCTCCATTTAATGGGAGGCCCCAATCGTCCGACCAGCACTTAATCGCGTCAAGATCAATCTGTAGTGCACTGGGATCAGTGATATTCCAGATATTTAAGCTATGGGCGCACACAAGAGTTCTTGGATATATTGTCCGGAAGATAGGTAAATAGGAGACACGAGGAACTAGCACTGATCCCTGGGGATAACATAGAGAAATAGGAGAGGGAGACGAAAGGTTTAACCTGGTTTTGGCCCTAAAAGTACTGATATGAAGAAAAGAGGCAATCCAGCGAAGAACCTCTCCTTGAGTACTATGTTTCTAGTCTGTGTCTGAGGAGGCCGTGTGGGACACGATCAAGCCTTGGTTAAACCAAGGAATATAGCATCAAATACAAAGCCACCGTCTTTCGTCTTCGTCAGACTGTCCGTGAAGGTAAGCATATTTGTTATGGATGGCCGGTTAGGAAGGGAGCCATGCTGAGTAGAAGAGAAAGATGGTCTGATAAGAAGTGATTGGTGATGGCGCGCTTTATTGAGCGCACCATTACCTTGCATAGCATGCTAGTAAGGCTGACTGGCCGATACCTAGCCGGGGAGTGCTGGTCACCCACTTTGAAGATGAGTGTGACCGTCGCCTCTTTCCATGCACTAGGGAGAATGCTAATCTGGAGTGCCCGTTTAAACAGCTTGCGGAGGGGTTCTGCCAGATTAGAAACTGTTTCTGTGAAAATTCTGGGATGGATCTTGTTAGGATCCGTTGCACCTTAACCTCAAATAAAAAATCTTCAACTAACACATAAAAATCAGCGGTAACGAGTGACTGCCTAAATTTCTCCAGCGGTAGGATGGGGCGCAACTTTGTAGACTGCCAAATAGTACTCCCTAAATAACTTGACCATAACTAGAGGGTCAGGTGAAGTCTCCACTACGGGCGGTTGCGGAGAAAGAGCCGAGGGTTTATTTTTTTCTTGGTCGTCGCATATGTCTATATAAGATGTTTTTGTTTCGGCGGGTTCTTACGAGGATCCTTTCTTATTTAGGTTTGATGTGTCCGCGGATTTCCCGTCTGCACCTATTTCGAACAGGGTTGAACGCACTTAGATCTTCCGAGTTTCCTGTAAGCTTATGCTTCGCGAATAAATGCGAACGGTCATCGAGGAGATGACGTAGTCTGCACGGGAAGGGTGGCTACACAGTTTGTGCGATAAGAATAAGTCGCCCACCATCTGAATTACTCTTTGAAATACATGGCTGATGACGCCTTACTCTCACTTGCAGCTCGGTTGTGTTGTTTGCAAGGTGTAGGCACCTTGATGCTGAGTGTTTGAATATAGACGTAGTCATTTCCAGTAGTTAGGTCTCTTCTCGTTCCTTTGTCTTTTCCCTCTCTCTTTCTATATAGGGTTTGCTGTTTCTTCATGGTTGTGTGGCAGTTAAGCATTAGTGTTAACCACTGATGTATTGCTGTCTATGATGATGTGATGATTGAAACACATGACAGTTCTAGTCCACTGGGTCATAATCAAGAAGTGATCCTAGATAGCTTCTCAGATCGTTAAAATTAACCGGGTTAAGACTTCGAACTGTGGACTTTTCGGCTGGTTTTTGTAACCGGTAAGAGATAAGATGAAAAGTGAGGAAACAGTGGTCACTGTGTCTAAGTGGCGGCTTGATGATCACTCTTTCTACCACGTGGCTCTCGTTAGTGATGACCAGGTCAAGCAACAAGGGAGTCTGATCAGGACGATGCCTCGTCGGGGCGCCAGCATGCTGGATCCACGTTCTCCGTCGTATCAACATCGACAAGGGAATCGAGAGTCTGTAGTAACCAGCGATCGTGTAGCTTCTCTAGGCATCCGGGCTGCAACCGTGTCTTATTGTTTGTCTGTTCTGTACACATGGTTCTGTCTACGCCTGCTATGAGCTCAGTGCCGCTTTCTTCAGCCGTGCAACTAATTGCACGCAGCGAATGCTTGCTCTTCTCCTAACGGCACCTGTTATTTCACTTTTCAAGGTCCTTTAACCTGGACCCTTTCGGGCGTTGTTTAACGCACTCGAAGTTTCTACGCACTTTTCACCTGGCACGCTTCTGAGTGCCAACGAGTGGACCAAGGCCCACTTCGCACTTCTTTTTGTTTTCCCCTTGGTCACTGCTGTGGTCCCAGACTAGGCTAAGGCTAACTTATCATATTTCCTAACATTACTGGAAATATACGGTTTGTTTCTAAACGCTACTGCGTTTTTCTACTGTTACGCTTGTTGGAACTATGTTTCGCATGTACTTCAGGAAGGGCATTTTAAACTGTCAGTGGATGAGAGCCAAGCGTACACCCACTTGTGTACTACAAGTCCGATTCAGGTCCTGGTTATAAACTGATGCCCTATTTAGTTAGGATAAATTAAAGCCACCAATAATAAGCACATGAGGGAAGCGGTGTAGTCTCAGGAAGTTTTCTAGGTTTACGAAAAGAGCATCATCGTTGAATGAGAGATAATTATAATCACCACTAAGAGTGAGTCTTGGCCATGCAATGCTAGTCAGAGCCACAGAGAAGACTGAAATTCACCGATGACCGTGAGTATCAGAAGATACCGTTGAAGGAAAATCGCAGTCCCTCATTCTCCCCCGAGGGCAATCAGCCCGATGAGCTGATTACCAGGGAACACTTAGTTCATTGTTAATGATGTCACCTGTAAGCCAGACCTTCGTGAAGGCAAACATATGGGGTTGAGTATCACGAACTACTTGATTTCCGGTAAGTTACTGAACAAACTTAGACAGTTCGTATGAATGCACTCAAAAGCTACTTCCTCGTTTGATTTCGAACGAAAAGGAGGGGGGGAAACTCGGAAAATAAGGCCTAGGATTGAGAGTGGTTGTGGGGTCAGACTCAGTCTTAAGATATCCACATCGAACTCAGTACGGCTGATTTCAAACAACTTGGGCGTCGTGTTTAGCATGCTATTGATAAACAGACTGAGAATAACACAACGCTAGGAGCAAGTTTACCAGTGAGACCCAGTCTGTTCTGCCGAGTTGTTCTGACGACCCTCCGCGGCTACGGGTGCGACATCATCGCCCGTGCGTACGTCAGCGATCCTACAGGACGCTTGGTGTCGCAACTCACATCCACTGTGCCCCCGTTAAATTCCGCTTTTGGGAGGGTATTTGGAAGTTGTCACCTAAGGAAAATTTGACATTCGTCTACAGGATGTGAGGTGCTGTGGAACCACTGATAGAAATACCTAGTGGGACGAGCCGAAATAATGCCCCCGGATTCACTGGGGATGATCACCACAGACTCCCTTCGCCCTGATTTCTTGGGAGAAAGAATTTTCCACACGGCCGTTTGGTAAATTTCCGGGCTAGTAACTAGGAAGACGGTTTTCCAGCAACCACTGTACACCCAACACTTGTCTGTGTTTAGAGGGTTGGTCACCGGCATGAGACCCATAAAAACGGTGTCATCTTCTAGCGATTTCAGCGATTGATACACGGGTTCGAGGCAACGGCCCAAGGTTCCCGGATCCAGTCGGTTTTCCTTGCTCAGTGTCAGCGGGCTTCTGTTGATCTGAAAGGCGATCATTGAAAACAGGGTGTAGCACCGCTCTTGGAGAATACAGTGAATACCAAGAACAGAGAAAGATTATTCGCATAATGCAATTTTAGATAAATGAGAATCAAGCAAAGCTTTAAAACGATCCCTAGAAGCGCTACTGACGACCTCAGAAGGAAGGCTGTTCCAATAGTTAATAACCCTGTAAGAAAAGAACTGCTGCCTAAGAAAGGTCCGAGGACGAAGCTTGAAAAGCTTCCTATTATGTCCTCGCCGGCCGTCATCATTCGCTACAGTGAAGAACTGTTCTACAAGACCTACTCTAAAGAAGAAGTGTGTGAGTATTAAATCCCCGCGAAGTCTTCGAAATTCAAGTGGGTAAAGGTCAAGAATTTCAAGTCGAGACTCGTAAGTAACATTACTCAGGCCCGCGACCATCTTGGTGGCCGCGCGCTGGACACGCTCAACAGCTAATATGTCTCTCTGCAGGCCGGTATACACGACCTGATTGGCATACTCGAGGAGCGGTCTTATATAAGTCCCGTAAAGCGTTTGAAAAGCGTTCTTGTCCATGCGGGGGAAAGTGCGCCTAATCATCATAAGAGCGGCAAATCCCTTTTTTGCCGCCATCTCATGGTGATACGTGAAGGACAAGTTAGATGACAACCAGATGCCCAGATCTTTCTTCAGGTCGATTCTCATGATATCTACTGTGCCAGATGCGCTATGAATCATGAAGGCATTGCCAGAATCTCCACCGAGTGACATGTGAGCACATTTATTGTCATTTAGTGGGAGACTCCAATCGTCCGACCAGCGCTTGATCGCGTCAAGATCAATTTGTAGTGCGCTGGGATCAGTGGCATTCCAGATTTTTAGGTCGTCTGCATATAAGAGGACGCTGCTGGAAATGTTGCTTGGAAGGTCGTTGATGTAAATGAGGAATAACAAAGGACCTAGAACTGACCCTTGGGGAACTCCCGCAGAAATGAAAGAGGGAGACGAAAGGTCTGATCCGGTCTTGACCCTAAACGTTCTATTATCAAGAAAAGAGGCAATCCAGCGAAGAACCTCTCCTTGAATACCGTAGGCTTCCAGTTTGTGTTTCAGGGGGCCGTGTGGGACACGGTCAAAAGCCTTGGCAAAATCAAAGAAGATGGCATCAGAGATGAGGCCATTGTCTTTGGCCTCCGTCAGACTATCCATGAAAATAAGCATGTTTGTTATGCATGACCGATTAGGAAGGAAGCCATGCTGTGTGGAAGAAAAAAGATTATTTGATAAGAAGTGATTGAGTATGGCGCGCTTTAGTAGGCGCTCCATTATTTTGCACGGGATGCTAGTGAGGCTGATTGGCCGATAACTAGCCGGAGAGTGCCGATCACCCACTTTAAATATGGGTGTGACCATCGCCTCTTTCCATGCGCTAGGGAGGATGCTAGTCTGGAGTGTTTGCTTGAGCAGCTTATAAAGGGGTTCAGCCAAACTAACAGCTGCTTCCCTGAGTATTCTGGGATGGATCATGTCAGGACCCATTGCACTGTATGGATTAACCTTGAGTAAAAGGTCTTCGACATCTAGCACAGAAAACTCAGCGGTCACGAGTGGTTGCCTGAACTTCTGCAACGGTAGTACAGGATGCCAGCTCGGGGATGCGACGTTGTAGACTGCCGAGAAGTACTCCCTGAATAACTCGGCCACAACTATAGTTGTTGTTAGCTGCTATTCTAAGGACCATCTCGAAGTGTTATTGGAGTCCCACTCACTTCCTATAGGGAGTCAGATGAAGTCTCCCTGTTGGCACAGAAGCTTGAGTGGACAATTTGGAGACATAAACTACAACTTTGATCTCCAACTGTAGCTTCCGGTCGGCCGTGATTTGTGACTCTGTCTTAGCCCTCTGTCTGCGTCTCAGTCCCCCCCATCTCGGGAGCGATCGGGAGGTACGATTTTGGAGGGGCTGAACATGACAAGGAAGGCTACCAAAAGGTCAAGTGACTTTCTGGTTGACTTGTCGCGCAGTCTGCTCGCCATCACAAGGTTTGTGAAGTCCGGGGAGAAAGAATGTGCTCAGACTGACTTGGCTAGCTCAGTTAGAGATGCTGTGTGAAAGCAGCTTCATAAGACAGTCCTCCCTTCTCTGGGAGCTTTCCCTTCTATTTTTATCGCAGCCCCATATACGTGTGCCGTTGAGAAGCAATCGCCTTCTTGGAGTTTGCGATACCATAGTGGACACGTGCTATGTACCTGTTCAAGGACTAATCCCGATCTCACTTCGGATAGAATCCGTTGGTACTCATCCATCCTATTCCTTAAGAAGTCTCCGTCAGCTCTCCCGACTACATGTCACACTGGGTTCAATAAATAACATTTTTTCTACGGACGCATCACGCAAACTTCTGTACTACATTAACGAATTCACTAAACTCAACTGCATCTAAGTCCACAAGGGTATGTTACTCTCAATTGTCGCTCGCAATCTGATTGGCTGTTGTGTGAAATAGGGAAGGTTGAAAAAAACATTCCACTTTTCGCTAAATTATTGTGTTAGTTGGTTCAATCGTTAACGGATATGAATCAAGCTCGACAACATAATAAATAGTCCTTTTCTTACAAAAACCAAAAATGCGAGTATTGTAGTGGCCTAATAATTCAGTTGATAAAAATACACAACAAATGGTCACGGTGTCTCACACGGTCCACTGGTACATAAACTAGAAGAATATGGGATCCAAGAAGAGGTTCTCCGTTGGATTACTTCCTTTCTTGGTAACCGGACTTTCAAAGTAAAAACCGGTTCGGGTCTTTCGTCTCCCTCCTCGGTTTCTGTGGGAGTTCCTCAAGGATCTGCACTTGGTGCATTGTTGTTTCTGATATACATCAATGATCTCCCAGAGCTTATCTCCAACAAAGCCTTC
The DNA here is from genome assembly GCA_008508345.1 of Paragonimus westermani. Taxonomy (NCBI): domain Eukaryota; kingdom Metazoa; phylum Platyhelminthes; class Trematoda; order Plagiorchiida; family Troglotrematidae; genus Paragonimus; species Paragonimus westermani. Next base: position 37,609 of record QNGE01005203.1, on the reverse strand, counting down.
CTCTATGCTGATGATTCGAAAATCTGGAATGCGTGTAACCCCAGTGCACTACAGATTGACTTTGACCATATTAAGGGCTGGCTAGGTGACTGGATTCTCCCTTTAAACGACGGCAAGTGTGCGCACATGTCATTCGGAGGAGACTCTGGAAAACCATTCGTGATACATGGCCCACAAAGCGTAACAGCTATCGCAAAAGTTGACCTATAGAAGACCTGAGGATTTGGCTATCATCTGGTTTATCCTTCTCTTACCACCACCAGTGGCCACCAAAAGGGGCCTTACGACTATTGGGATGATAAAAGTAGCCTTCTCTCGCATAGACGGGGACGTTTCCACAAGTTTTACGGAGGCTATATAAGAACATTGCCCAAGTATGCCAATCAAGTTGTCTACACAGTTTTGAGAAAAGAAATACTCGCCGTTGAACGCGTCCAGTGAGTAGCTACCAAACTGGTCACTGGCATACGACATCTCTCCTATGAGTCTCGCCTCGAAATTCTCGACCTTTATCCATTTGAGTTTCGAAGACTGCCGTGACTTAATCCTTACACGATTTTTTTGGTACAGGACTCGTGTAATTCTTCACTCCAGTAGGTGATAACAATCGAAGAGGTCACAACAAGAAACTCCATAAGCTCCGACCTCGGACTTTCCTAAGACAACAGTTCCTCTCTTATACAGTTATCAACTACTGGAACGACCTACCACTATAGATTGTTGGCTGCTATTCTAAGGACCATCTCGAAGTGTCATTGGAGTCCCACTCACTTGGTAAACCGTTAGATTAACGATTCATTCTGTTCCGCTAGATTATTATTTTACTTTGTTCTTCGTACTCTCTGGAACTCGCAAGGGCGGTGCTACACCCTGTTTTCAATGATTGCCTTTCAGGTCAACAGAACACCGCCGGAAATCGAAACGAACAAACTGACCGGATCCAGGTAGTTCAGGCTCCCAGCCTCGAACTTGTGTACAAATTTCTGAAATCGCTGAAAGCAGAGAAGTGTTGTAACGGAAACGGATAGGTGGAAAGGTATGTGTACAAGCAAAGCGGAGGAGGTATTAATAAAATCGGAACAAGTCATTGATAATCCATGGTCCGCTGAACTGAACAGGCCATCACATGAGTGAAGAACAGCGCCAGAGCATAGACTCAGAAGATGACCAACAGGTAGTTCCACACGTGGCACGGAGCAGTGTACGTTTGGCCTCGATGAATCGGCAAATAGGCGGAGACGAAATACTGCACTATATAATTAATTCGCCAACCAAAAAGCCCGTACAAGAGGAGACATAAACGATATGCGGTAACTCTCGACCACTGTTGCCAACGAGCAACTCAGCGATTGAAACAAGGTCCCAAACACAGAGGTTGAAGGTTGCGGGATCCAGTCAGGTTTTTTGCTCAGTTTCAGTGGGCGTCTTTGGGATTACAGTGTATATCAAGAACTGGAGAAGATTATTTCCATAATGAATTTTTAGATGAACGAGAATCAATCAAAACTTCAAAACGCTCCTTAGAAACGCTACTGAAGACCTTAGAAGGAACGCTGTTCCAACGGTTGATAACCCTGTAGGAAAAGAACCGCTGTCTAAGAAAGATTCCAGTACGAAGCTTGAAAAGCTTCCTGTTATGCCCCACAGGCCGTCATCATTCGCTAGGGTTAAGAAGTGTTCTGCGGAACATAAACTGCAGAAACATTAGGATTAACTTTCTCAGATGTCAGAATTAAAGTGCACACACCAAGAATTTCAGGCTGAGACTCGTATGAGACATTTCTCGGGCTCGCGGCTAGCTTGGTAGCCGCGTGCCGGGCACGCTCAACAGCCAACACGATTTTCATCAGGGCGGTATACACAACCTGACCTGCATATCCGGTGAGCAGTCCTATAAAAACCCTGTGGAACGTTTGAAACAAATTCTTGTCTATCTCAACGTACTACACGATCTTCCACGAGGAAGTCGGGAGACGCGAAGCGATAAGTCAAGGATCTTGAACATTTAAAACGAGACCGGGTCCCAATGCCACGAACCCTGTTCACATGTGGCACATTGATCTGTGGCTGCGCCCACCGCAACCGTAAACGTCACAGAACGACTAACTCTTGCAATCTGAGACTCGGTGGCATAATTTGAAGCGAACAAAGCAACAACCAAGCCGTCTTAAGCTACCCTCTCGGAGTGGTGGCTCCGGGGACACAATGCACAACTGGTGAGAGGATCATTTCCCCGATCTTGGCTAAATAACAGGATAGATAGTTCAAAGGGCCTCTTTTCGTGTCTTCCCGGCTGCTCCCAGACAAACGCGCTGTCTTCGAGTCCTTCCGTTCACTTTCATTGATTACCGGACCAAATCTACTGCGCAATTCTCGCACAACGCGAGAGAATTTCGATTAGTTCATAAAAGGACGGTTTTTCTGCCATACAAATAATGTGATCCGTAGCATTCGCCAAATCATTTTGTAGGTGAACTTGTCGGGCTCCCACGATGTGCTTCAGTGTTCTCATCGGGTCGAGGTCGGCCATTTAGTTCATTTGACTCGGTGCAATAGAGCAGTTCTGCATTCGTATGGGCAACTGCTGTTGTCTACACCTTTGCCGCAGGGCAGCAGCCCATCTGTCGTAGATCTAACAACAAAATGTGGCTGTCCGTAAAGTTCTGTTAGAAGCTGCCGTGCTCTGAGGTAGCCAGCGCTAGGTTCTAGCGTGACGCCTTCATCTGTCGACTCGTTAGCCCCACTGTCACAGTGATACGTCACGTGGAGGAATGCCTGGCCATCCCCCGACACCTTGGATTCAACATAACTCTCAAACTGCCGCAAAAATGTCAAATACATAATCAGGTTACCACCAAGAAAGCCGAGTTCAGCTTTTGGCAGTGCCAAGCTTGCAGGCAGTGAAGCGAGTGCAGAGAGTAATCCTGCACATGATTAAGCCAGTGCCAGTCATGCGGTGTGGACTGTCACCGGATCCGAACGCACCCCACAGTCATCAAGAAACTTATGTGTGCGCGTTTCATTCACTTCTGCCATCACTGTTCCTACTTCCAAATGCCCGTCACAGATATCCTTATCTCTTTCCACTGGCATAGAGTTTATTCTAGCCTCCTCTAATTCTGCGTTGGCTCGTAACAAAACAATTCGTAGTTCAATTTCTGTCCGAAGATGCCTTTCTTCAAGTTCAGCCTGTAACACCCTGTATCTAGCCTGAACACTCCCACGACTGTTACAGCTAACACGGAAAAGAGAGCATGAGATAGAACCAACTATGCCTTTGACTTACTTGACGAAATTCAGTTGATCATTCAGAATAAGTTGTCTCTTGGAATTGTCAAAAATATTCAAGGGTTAAAGAGATTGAAGATTCAGGTTAAGATACCCGCTTCACGGTCATCTAACCGTGCTCCGGTTTCGGTCGAAGGAGAATTAGCGAATGATTTCAAGCATCTGCCTAAATTTTAAATGGATTCGCATTGCGTGAGCCTGCGTTTCGGTGGTCTGTTTAAGGACTATATTTCTCAGTCAAAAACCGCCTCCTCCCTTGAGCGAACGGTTCTGTCTGATGAGAATAAGCGGAACTGTGGTGGACAGTCGAGAGGTGACCTCTGTTTTTCTGTCCTGTCTTCATTCCTCTACGCTTGCTTATGGCTTAGCGACCTTAACTATTCATTTGATGCCTTTTCTTTGATCTCCTGATTTTTGTAGTTCACTGTACACCCTGTAAATACCTTGCAATTTTTTTCTGCCGCACATTGTTGGAGCGGAAGAGGTTTGCTTTTTGTACCCATTTTTGTGTCGGAAGCAATTAATGGGGACCACCGCGTTCTTTTCGGGACCGAGATTTGCCGTGTTATTCATATCAAGGATGCATCAACTCTTCGAAGCTGTGCAAAAATTGTATATATGCAGACGCTAGTCCGCTATTTTGCCTTAAATTTGAAGGCAAATGCGTTTTCATGTGAAGGCGAAGGTCTTCTGCGTTATTCTGGGCCTTCGGGTATCATTATGCTTAATGTTGCACGTCCCTGGTTCGTATATTTGCGCGCCATCCATTTTTATTATTTGCTGACAAGCGGGCCACAAAAACTTCCTCGAACGCTGAGAGCGGAAATGAGCGAAGTCAAAAGATTTTAAGGTACGTGGACTCTCAACAGAAGTATGAGGCGCGAAATAGGTGCCGTATATACTGGATGAAAGGTAGGCAACATAGTCCGTGAAGGAGAACCCCACTCACCGTGAAACACCGTTGCAGCGCACAGGTTGGATATTCCACAGCCTTTTCATGCTACAGCGCAAAAAGATCACAGGAACATACAACAGGTGTTTCAACTGAGCAGCTACTGCATCCAGTGCGATATCTGTTAACGGATGAGACGCTGCTGATGAAAATGTCACTCTTATTGGAGCGTATTTTACGCGCTCACTTTTGTTGCAGTCGGTGAAGCACCTGCGTTTCCCATCTGCCCCAATTTGACTAACTCCAGTGACTCGAAACTACCGTTGATTTTACTGAAACTCTTTGTTGCTGGCCTACCTTTTGGTTCACTCGCGATGCGCTGAATTCCTCGAATTTTGCACAAAGGTATGTTTCCAAGTGCCCCTTTTGTACACGTCGGGATGCCGACGTGTCTGCCGAGCGGTTGATACCGCTATGCTTTTGTTCGGCGGCGGCTATGCCACAATGCAGGTTACTATAAATAAGTTACTGATCTCTGGTTATTCCTGCATGGAGCCGTGAAGCATACTCGGTCGCACTGTGCACTCTTTCGCAGGCAGCCCACTGTTCATTGACCCTTATTGCGGTTGTGAGCCCCTGATCCAGTGAATGTTTCCTTTTGACCGTTTTTGTCGGAAAGTATGGAATTACGTGGTGCCGGTTTAACATTTGCCGACCCTAACATAACCTTCCTTGCAGACGCTAAGCGTGTTATTGTAATGTGCCGGCTCGCGACCGTATCAAATAAACCAAAACTCACAATGGTTATTTCTGCTCTGATGGGTTAGCGCAGAAACGGCCTTATTGAAGTTCATGAGTGACGACGCTGCATTTGACATCCTCCAGTCTTCACACTGGCTGGTCCGCCTGAGGAAAACGTCAGACGGAATAGCGCGCTGGAAACGCAGTGTTACATCAATTGTCACTGGATACGGTTGACAATTTCTCACCTGACTCTATGCACCTTGCTCCCATTGGTGCAATGGGGCGGCTAGTCCGATTTCGGTAACTCCCACAAAAACCTTTGGGTTTGCCTCTAATCAGCAGCATGCAGTGATCTGTTGAGAACATAGTGGAGGCATCTGTTTCGCATCTGCTTACCGGCTTCCTCCGCAGTGTGGCACATTTATCAAATCTGAACACTTCAAAACAAGTAAGGCTCGTCTCTAATTATATCTGGGTCCCACACCTTCCTTCTATACCCTGCTCATGGATACTTCCTGGGTTTATTTTTCCCCACTTATATATTATCCCATCCAAGTGAGTATCAACTGCTTCTACTAATCGCGCTCGTTCCAAGTTCGTTGAATTTTTCGTTGGTCTGCCCACTTCCACGAGGACGATCACATTTTTTGTGGTGTAGACTGTCTCATTCACTTATTCAACGACTTGCAGCATTTTGGACCACCGCAGAGTTGGTAGGCATTTTACTGTAAAATCTTTGTAATTACTACTCTGCAAGTTGCTACTGGGCTTAAATGTGCAGGCAAGTATTCCAGTGCCCCGCGACGCATTTGGGGGACGGCCCTAGTTCCAACAAATAAATAATTTGGAGCAAGACGGGTTCACCGTGCGTTCCGGTTGGAATCTCTGTTAGACGGCGCCGGACAACCGTGCCTGGGTAAACAAAAAGATTTGCTATATCAACCATAAGCAAAACAACATATTTTTGAACCCTTTTTACGTTTACATGAACTCTGCTCCCACGCATTTCCCATCCGACGTGCTCCCATATCAAGTTTCAGCCATATCCACGACTAGCAGGCTATGATGAATTTTTCATGTATTACATGACGACTCGGGTAGGAAAATTGTTTCGACATTTCGAGACAAATCCAACTACATCCGATCGCAAAGGCTGCATTCAGATAAGCCTTTCGTCCGCCTTATTTAGTAGGGAAGCATTATACCCTAGCTTCCCTCTCACTAGAACTCACCAGTAGAACACGCTTCTCTCCGAGCTGGAATACGCACTCCAACAACCGTATTTTCAGGACTAATGAGTTAACCACAACGCCAGCAGTATCAACCATGGTTGCAGGCATCCGTTTCGGGTCAACTTGTCACAGTGACCGAAACCAAAAGGCGCCTGCGCATAAACCTCACCACACGCGGCACCACTCATACACGACGTATCCAGTGTAAACCCGATGGAATGGGACCAGGAGGTGTGTGAGTAGAAACTCTGTGTGCGGCTTACCAATGTTATTTCACCTGTTGACAGGCCAGCACGGAACGGAAACACCTAACTCTCGCGAAATAGACAGGGAGAGACTGCGGGTGTAAAATCTGAAATAGAAAGAAAACTGTTGGAGATATGATGTCAAAAGTGTTGCAATATAAGTTGACATGTTAGCGAGCCCTAGAGAGGACGCGGAGAAATAACAAACAACGAAGTTGGACTTGAAAATAATGGAAAAAATTCCACCACACAATATACGAACGAGGCCAAAGAAAAGGGAAGGTTGGAGGCCTTACAGACACACAGGTTTCTGAAAAGAGTAGCGGGTGAATTGTCAAACGGCCGTGGTTGTTGGTCAATGGAGCGAAAAAATGAATTTAACCCATATGATTTATTTGAACCCAACGTGCTTGTTGTCTCTTGGCCAACGGTCACTATGAGTAGGTTTGTGATCTACTGACACCAGATGACCAGCGCGTTCGCGACCGCACACATTGCGACAGTATGTCGTTATGTCGTTTAGACCAGCGGTACAAATGAGTTATTTGCGCACCACACGATTCCGTTCACGGCCACTCAACGGCTGTTGACTAAACTTGTGGACACTCGTCTGGATCATATTTTTCTAGACCGTTTGGTTCAGCGTCACGTTCCCCAATATCTAAAAAGATGTTATAACGAGAGAGGAGAACCTGCATAACAATCTGGTGTTCAGCCTTGACCACCAAGATTTCGTTTACCTGATTTCGGTTGACCGTGCAGTAGCTGTTTTGGAATACTGCCACCACGTACCCAACCGATGTGACCAAGCCAAAAAAGTTTATTCAGCGTCATCTTGGCTTCCATCCTGTTTATGCCTCATCGCCGCGGTACCTCAGTGGTCACAGCCATGTCAAACCAACGAACATCCAAGATTTGTCGTAGACACTGCAGATGGAAACGGCACATGCTCTACCATATGACAGCCTAGCAGCACATTTTGCGTCGTTTTCTTCAACTTCATCACTTATTCTCGAAACACAATAAGCCATCTGTTATAACTGGTCGAAACAGAGACAAGCAGCCCATATATCCTTCTTCAATGGAGGTAACTTCGAGACACTTCCAGGTTATGTGAAAAACATCTCCCTCAAACAAGCGTGTTCAATTTACCACTTGATGTTTCCAGTTGGAACGCACTCAATAGCCCTGACCCCACATGGTTTTCTCGGCTTTCCACCTTTTGTACGGAAGCAAGGCCATCAAAGCCAAGCCACCACACCGCTGTCATCGCTAGTTTCAAACAAACGGAATGAAGTGATACCGCACACTCCGAGACGGGACCAACTGCCTGCATAGTCTCAATAATCTAAACTTGTCTAACTTCGCAGTCCACACCTGTTAACGCGCATAAGGGTGATGACGCTGACCAACTGTTTTTTGAACGGGCTGAAAACCCCGCGTCTCAGCCCTGTGTCTCATTTACCGTGATGATTACCGTGGGGCTTCGCCTGATGTTTTGTTGGCCGGATTTAGCTATGAAACTGGTTTAGCGTATTAGCCCTACTTGATTTGCAACGATTTTTGCAAGGGGCGACGATGCACTATGCATATATAACGGCACTACTAATGGGTCGTTACACAAAATAATCTGCTCCATATGCGTTTTCTGTTTGGTTCAAGGGACCCCATCAGTCTTGCCACGAGGACAGCCATCAACAGTTTGATTTTTGATATCGTAACCATTTTCCGTGAGCTAAGTTCGATCAGCTTGAACCGAAACAAAACCTTAGTGGATGGTTCGACGCTGTCAGCCTAATGTAACCAACTGCTCTGCATTTTGCCTCGAATGCCCCAAAAATAACTGCAGCTTTCTTCCAGGACAGTAGGTGTCCGGAGAAATAAAACGGGAAGTCTTAATTGATTTAATGGATCAGATGTTTGTCAGCCCATTCGACCAGGTCAGACAACAGGCCTCTTTTAGAAAATATTCACCTCAACCAAGCCCCTGACCACAAAGGTCTCGAAGTGGTTTACGGGCTGAAATAAGCCTTGAAGCAACTACTCTCAAACGCTAATGTCAGGGAGCGACATATCCAAATATGTCCCTTCTATTACATGGCCTATCGGGAAAAAGCAGTTGAAATGGCGAGCAAACGTTTGGCACTTCCCAAATCATACAAAAGGCGCTGCGCTAATCAAAGCGTTTTGCACGGTCTACCTTGTAAGGTTATGTGTTGAACAACCACGCTACGAACAGGCGTTCACTTTTTAAGGAGTTATTCATCCATCCGTATCAGAGTACGCAATTCGGTTACAATGGGTACAGCCATCTCAGTTTGACAACACAGTCATCTACGTACAAGTTCCCTTCCGTAACCGACGAGAGTGAGGTCACAAAACCTTGTCAATAGCCAGCAGCAGCCTGCTAAAGCTCAAACTTTACACAGAGTATCTCCCGATAGTTTATTGCCACACCTTAGGACATCCGTTCAGTTATGATGAATTCCCCACGGGACTCTTATGGTCCGCGTATCGTTTTCAGGAATATACAACTGCAAGACCATTTCCTAGATATCTACTGCGACAGTTAGATCATGCTTGCGGAAGTAGAGAAGCGGTCCGACCAGACTCTTTGTTAAATTAGGCCCTTGTGACAATGCGATATCAACAAGTATCACTGAATACATAACAAAGCGGTCAAACACTACCTGTACGTTTGGGCCCGGCACCTTATGGTGTTGCAGATGTCACCGGCCAGCACAAATAATGATTTTGGGAAGCGATTTCATTTTATAGTTCTTGCTGATGAAGTTAATCACAAAGGCTGTACACTTTGAGTTTTATGTGGCATCTGTAAGTAATCTTTGATTAGGCGGGAACAGACGTCGGTGACAAATCGCGCGATTGTCAAGCAGCTGGATCGTCCGGGTCCGCATTGTTATACCTGTTTCCCGGCGAACATTCGAACAAGGTTAATAAGCTTCCGATTTGACTAGAGCTTTTTTTTATCCTAGATCGACGGAGTCCATTTTTCTGAACTAGCTTGATCAACAAGTTCCAACTTAGACTTTCTTTGAATTCTATCTTTCAAAAGCGCAAGCCGGTCATCCATGTGGTTTACACATTCAGGTATTCCAGGTGTAACACGAGTTGCGCCCCTGATAGCCGTCCAAAGACTTCTGCAACAGTGTGCTGTTTATTTCTGGTCCTTATTCCTTGTTCCATTACCGGTGTACCTCAAAAACATTGCACCCAACAAGAACCTAAAGTTTTCGCTCCAAGTACCAGCGGAGTCAATTCGTTCTAGGTGAGCGCACTGTAGTGACTTCGTCTGGGATGGCCTGCCGACATGTGCAGCCGGTAACCTGTCAACAGTGTAAGCTGACGGTGCAGGGCAGGCGTTGGCCCTTTCCAGAGATTGAACCTCAAATGTCACCTGGTGACATGGCAACATATGTGGACCACGCAGTATACAAATCGAGAATTCACTGGAGCTACCCAACAAATCCAGCTTCTGAGCCACTCTTTCGTCTACCAAGATGGCATCCGAACCATCTTCCACAAACGCACATATCTCCATGGCGCACGTTCAGCTCACTAACCTAAACGCACAGAGCCAAAAAGAACACTCTTTGGACTGGTGAAGACTGCAACTCATTGCGCCGCCTCTTACCATAACCTGGGTGAAAGTGGTAACACGTCATTGTGCAGCCGCTTAGGTGATACTCACCATCATCTAAACGTGTGCTACACAGAGCAGCCAAGCAACTGGCATTCAGACAAATGACAGTCTGTTGAGTGTGACCGAAGTGTGACGTTGCGCAATGATTAGACAGCTAAGCGCGTAGAACCCAGAAGGTTGGCCTCCTCTCCAAAGATATAAGTGAACAAGGTCGTTGCTCACTCTAAGGGTCACCATGTTCAGTGTGGTATTTGGACCGTCTAATATCGCTCGTGTCCCAATTGTTGGCAACTGAGCAAATCTGGCAAGGTAACTCAACTAGTTGGCTGCAATCATCACCGGCTATGGATATTGTCTTCGAACGACAGACCATAAACTGGTCAAATTGAGCTACCCACTGGAATCCATTACATTATCAGCCGTATGAACTCATTTCCCCTTAGGTTTATGGCAGTCGTTTGGTTAACTTGATCAAAAGTGGTGGATCCACCTACGTTCCCCGATCTGCCCAGTTGGGTCAGTGTGATATCCCACGTTCGCGTGTGGGTGATTATCCACGTCGAAATTGCATAACTCAGCCAACCAATTCATGCGTCATAGACTGGACGGTGTGCTGTAAACGACAAGGCTGGCTGACCATGATTTCTCTAGCTTCCTCTTAGCCCATCAATCTCGATTAGGATGGACGGTGCACTATGGATCCATCTGCTCTGCCAGTACAGTATCTGATCGAATATAAGTGTCATTGGTTATCTACATTCTGTTTATTTATCACATTTTCGAAAACCACGGAGACGCTGCAATGATCCATCAGATAGTTCGACCTCAAGCCTAGGTAGCCCTACACTTACAGTGAGTGAATTGATTGACTATTCCGGCGACTTGACAACGCCACTCACCTGACCGGAACGAGCACACAATACTTCTATCTGATTGCACTCTTCTGGATTTATTGAAACAACTTCTCGTCGGGAGTGGTCGTTAGAATCAGCAATTTCCGCTGTGTCACAGGGCGACAACACACCTCGTACCCTTCAGCTGCAAGAAACAGTTCATCCTGCCTCGGCTGGGGGGCAGGTTTCGCAGGCCTTATGTATCTCTCCCAATCTCCACACACCTGGCCTTTCTTTGAGAGTCTCAAACCTGGCGTACGCGTGAGGAACAGAGAAAATGTCATTAATTATGGATGGAACGTTGAAAGCAAAGGAGAAAATGGTCAACTGCCTGGATTGAAATGGCCATGATCGTCAAGTGGCTGACTGTCTAGTGTTACAGGCATTTTTCGGGGGCGATATGAGTAAGAAGCAAATACCTTTTCAAGAGCTCTACCGTCGACAGGTGTGCATCCGACTCCTGAGGAACTCTCAAGATTACAACGTAAACAATCAGCCATGCCGTCCGTGACATCTTCTGATGCATCCGGTTCTGCGACCGATATAATGCAGGCAACTGAACTCCTTAAATTAGCCGCACTTTACGAGTGCATCGAGACCTCGTAATTCCAGTGCCGTTGACTCGCTAGTGATGATTCACGATAAGTCACTCAGTAACGTGTAATCAGCAGTCTCAATGAAACTGGTTCAGACAGTCGGGTTCATTGAGCTATCTTCCGATCTAAAAAACGTCACAAAATACGACATGAAATATTAGTTTATACCATTGTCAAAATTCTAATAAGAGCCTTGTTTCGCCTCAGACGTTTATTGATCGGATGGTCGAATTATATTGCAAGAAAACGTTCAAGATACAGCGATTAAAACTGATTTCGTAAATGACTATCAGCTCGCCAGAAGTGAGCTCATTAAAACAATCAGCCATAGATGATAGTGGGAGGGCTTCAAATAACACTAGGCAAGAAATTTCCATCGCATGAAGAGGTAGTTCGAGAAAGGGAGAAAACGGACGTTTCTTAAGTGCAGTCATGGTGTAAACTTTGTCATTAGTTTTCATTGAGCACAGCGAAACAGAAACAAATGCGGGTTGAATAGAACTCCTACAAACAAACCAGGTATGCTTCAACGAATTCAACTCTGTGAATCATATCAAAATATGACAACAGATGAGTTGAACAAACTCATGTGAACTAGCCCCCGAACTCATGAAGCTTATGAGCCCGAGTGCTCATCCGAATATCGTATCTGTACATCCACGCGAGCTCCTTTCACAAAGTTCGTATGAACATTGTAGCGGTCAAAAATCATTGTCTCGCGTGGCCACTGTTCGAAGTGAAAGGAATTTTCCAAGAAGCAACCATCCACTAACAACCTGTAAAGGATTGGGACGTTTCTGTTCAGAATCGTGCCTATTCTCCACAATAATTTAACCAGAAAAACCGATTACGGGACAACAACGTTTATTACGAGGAGATTGGGAGAACAAGCTTTAAGCAAAGCACAACGGAAGCAAAGCGCGACAGACCAGTGGCTAGCGACCGGAAATTGTAATTTTGAATGTGGCCTTGGGCGGCCGAACAAACGATGAGGTACAGACATGCAATCAAACAACGTCACTAGTTACAACAGTCAAAATACATAGCAAAATAGTTGAAACACGTGACAACTTATGAGTGTCTCTACAGAAGTCCCTCCTAGAAGGCTTCGAGCTTCAAAGCCTTTAACAAAAGAAAAAGAAACTAGAGCTAGGAACAATGAATTTACCGTTGGTTGTGTAGGGGGGGAGCAAGCGTATTCAAGAACATCTACGTATGCAACGTTGGATAAGTTTGGTGACGGTGAGGAGGGGGCGTTCTGCTTGCAATATCCGGGACTGTCCGTGCATCCCTAGGGTGGTGCTGTCAGATCGGGATACCCAACCCACCAAAGCTCGGGGAGGAAAGGATAGGAGGTAAGCTTTCCTTACTTCTGCAATGGCAGACGGAAGTGTGTTCTCCCTCAACGTGCTCTGCGCGTGATCTGTAGCGTAAAAAGGTAAATAAGTATTCGGTGAGTAGAAATTAGATGCAGGCTTACCATGTGACCTTCTAGTGTTTGTTGAACTTCACGTATTTCTGTACGAAATACTTTCTTCGTTTTTGGTGTTTTACGGGTTTTTTGTTTCTGTGTTTCTAAAATGATAAGAGTACCGAAGAAGAAAAAAGAAACAACTATGTATGATAAACAATGTCTACAAAACGTGGTGGGATGTGGACGGGACGTCCTTGTCGCGTTTGGTGCTGGGCAGGTGGTGTGGAGACGAGTGGCAAAGGCGACGGTGTCTGGGCGGGCGATGCCACGGATGGCTGTGGAAGGACTCGGGTGATATCGTCATCTATATAAGCGACTTCAGGGCGATCGATGGAAACGGGGTCACGATGACCATTACGATCGATCGTGAAGTGCTTGAGTGATCGTCGACGCACCTTGAATGGGCCCGAATAAGGTGGTTGCAGCGGCTCGCGTATATCGTCGCAACGGACAGGTACACGTGGAAAAGTGACCAAATTCTTGTGCATGTGCACTGGCCTGTTATGTTAGCGTGGCGAATGGGCTGAATTTGCCGCATATATTTTGATAGTGTCGAAGTAAAGTTCGAAAGAAGGGAAGAAGTTGAAGGAGGAGGTGGAACGAGTTCACCAAGCGAACGTAGTGTACAGCCGTAGACAAGTTCTGCTGGTGTGCTTTGGAGGCCAGTCTTCAGTGTGTTTCTGATATCTAAAAGTACTGAAGAGAGTATCCCTCTCCATACCTGACTAGTAGTGGCATCAAGTGAAGCTTTAAGCTGCTTATGAAAACGTTCCACCGAACCATTCGAGGACGGATGGTACGCCGTGGTGCGAATGTACCGGCATCCTAGAAAGTTCGCCATACCTTCGAATATTGAGCATTCGAAGTGTGAACTACGGTCCTTAGTTGACCACCCGACGCTCTAAGGAGGCATTCAAAACAACCTCGGAGAAACAATTCTTCAACGGGATGGTTTCCGGCCATCTTGTAAAACGGTCGACGCAGGTTAGGATGTGAACATACCCGTGTGAAGGCGGTAAGGGTCCGACTAGGTTCAAATGGACATGTGAAAACCCAGCATTCGGATGACCGAATGAAGACAATGGGCTTCGTGTATGTCTATGCACCTTCGAATGTTGGCATTGAAGGCAAGCGTGTGCCCAACTACGGACGTCAGAGTTAACCTTAGGCCAGACGAATCGGTCTGTCATTAACTTAAGAGTGGAGTGAATACCGGGGTGCGAGAGGTTATGGAGCAGATTGAAGATGGCGCGTCGGTAAGCTAGCGGCACCACAGGTCATGGAATACCTGTAATCCTATCACAAAGAATGGCTCCGTCTATATTAGGCAGTGGAATGGCGCGTAGCTTCAAGGAATAGCGCCGTAATGATGTATGAAAACCAGGCTCTCGCGCTTGGGCCGCAGATAGATCACTAAGGTCAACAGATGTAGGCTCGACCAAGGTTGCATGGACGCGTGAAAGAGCGTCGGCGAAAGGATTGAGAGTACCTGGGACATGTCGCACGCAAACTGCGAAACTTAGTTCAGGTGTTTGATCTCCCTGGAGGAGTACCTGTCAGGTGAAGATCCGAGCGCATACACCAAGGGATTGTGAGCAGTAAACACAATGAAGTTACGACCTTCCAATGCATGACGGAAATGGCGGATACACAGGTAAATAGCAATTAATTCTCTTCCAAGCGTGCTATGCCGGGATTCAGCCGGTAACAAACGTTTGGAGAAGGAACGTTGGGGTTACAACTTGTCATCAACAAGATTTTGTGATATGGCGTCGACGGACACACTCGAGGTATCAGTAAAAAGAGAAAATGGGGTCTGGGTGGACCAGAAGAACAACACTGGACAAAACTTATTCAAGCTCTGCGGAAGCCGTGCGTGCTGCGTCCGTAAGTCCGCGAGGGGTTGCAGGAGTCGCGCACAATGAGGGTTAAACCGGCAGTAGTAATCAACTAGGCCAGTAAAACGACGAAGCTGTCTAAACGATGTTGGCCCAGGGAAACCATTGACAGCACCTACCTTTGCTGGCAGAACCTGAATACCGGAAGCGGAAATAGTGTGACCCAAAAATTCTATGCTTCCTTTTATTGGTTCGCACTTGGCTGAGTTGATGGTTATTTCGTGCTGAGCTAACCTAGAGAACAAGGAATGAAGCTGCTGTAGATGATCTTCGGAAAAACTAGCCATTAATATATCATCCAAGTAAGGATAGACGAAATCCAAGTCTCGGCACACTTCGTGGATGGAACGCTGGAAGGTTTGTGCAGCGTTAATGAGGCCAAAAGGCGTAATGACAGCAGTTCTGGGGATATCCGTCTTCTCTACCGTGATCTGGTGATAGGCACGAGCCAGATCAATCTTACTAAATACACCATTCCCAGAAGGGCAAGCTATCAGGTCTTGTATGTGGGGAATGGGATATCCATCAGGGACCGTGACCGTGTTGGGGGAACGATAATCACCAAAAGAGCGCTAGTCACCCGACTTCTTTGGGACCATGTGGAATTGAGGGGCCCGTGTACTTTTAGAATAACGGATTATTCACAGTTCCAGAATGTGTTCGAACTCCGCCCTGGCTATTTTAAGTTTGTCTGGGGTCAGTCGTCTTGGTCTGCAGGATACTGGTGGACCTTTAGTTCTAATGAGGTGGATGCAAGTAGAAGTGACTGGAAGGGGCTCGTTCGTAGATCGAAAGAGCTGTGGGAAATCTAAAAACAAAGATCGTGGGGCTGAGGGAATTCAGGCTGATGGATAAGAGAACTGATAGACTCTAGGTATGCCTGGGTGCCGTTGATGGTAATTTTTGTACGGGAATCGACCAAGTTACGTCTTCGTACGTTGACCACGAGGTCTAAACGCTGGAGAAAATTGATCCCAAGAATAGCGAAAGGTACGGCTGCAATTGCAGAACTGAGCGAAATGTTTGCCGGAGGCAGAGGTCAGGCGTGAGTGAGCGTTGACGGTAGGTGGTGTGCCGTTAGCATCACGATGTATGGGTAAGGAACAGGGAGTCGCCTCGCCGGATCGTGAAGAAATCACGCTGACTTACGCCACGGTATGGACCAGGGACGTACTTCCAGAGGTTAAATCCTGTAGCGTCTGGTACACTATTTTCTACTTCATGTTTTTATTGTCATTCATGTTTTTTCATCTTCTTCAACCTCGCATGTACACATGATGTTTGAACGAGGTTAATCGATAAACAGAGTAATCAATAATTTAACTATTACACTTCCGAGTTCGCGAGTTCTGCTCGCTGTTCGTGTTCAGGGTCGGTGGCGTACGAATCTTTGAAAGAGTTAGAATTCGGCCGTTTAGTTCGGCAAATTATTTATTTACCTGTGGTTGGAACTATCCCGGTCGTGACACCGAGACTATCTGGAAGACACACAAGTAGTATCAGTGAGAATCCTCATTTGGTGTAGTGTAAAACTAAACCAACGTGCCTCCACGAACTATTGTGAGTTATTTGTTTTTCTTTTCATCAGCTTTCGACTTCCTGTTCACACCTGAGTTTCCATATACTGCTTAGATCCACTGCATATACTGGTGAGCCCGCTTATTTTTTCTTCCAAAATGCGTTTTTATCCACTTCTTGTTACCATTTGCAATGCTTGAAGACACTGGAGACATTGACATTGAAACCGAACTCAGCTTTGCTTTAAAACTGCCTGATTACAGCGCCCGAAATCCTCGATTGTGGTTCCACCAGATTGAGGCTGTTTTTATCACCAGGCGAATCACATCAGAGAAAATAAGATTTTCATACGTGGTACAATCACTTCCTCTTGATGTCGCAGCTGCAGTGGAAGACCTGTTGGACTCAATCCCAGCTCGTTTCCCCCTATACTATTTTAAAAGACGCCATCATAAAACGCACTGGGAAGTCAGAAGCAAAACTCCTACATGATTTGTTCAATTCGGTAGAGTTGGGTGATTGGTATCCATCTCAACTGTTGCGTTATATGAGAGGTCTTTTGGGCTCACGAAAGCTTGACGATGACATTTTAAAACAGTTATGGGCCGAAAAACTGCCATCCGCGGTACAACACATTTTGGCTGCCATGGATGAAGAGAGCTCACTTGACAACTCGGTAGCCCTTGCAGACAAAGTAGCAGAGACTTTCCCTTCACAGCCAGTGTGTACCACGACCATAACCGTTCCCAAGTCATCCCCTTCAGTCCATACAACTGATGATAGCCTGAAACTTTTGATAGAGAAAATGTGCCACCGTATGGACAATATGGCTACGCAGATTAACGAACTGAAGAAACAACCACCCAAAAGCTGTACACGATCTAACTCTCGCACTTGACCAAAGTGGTGCTGGTACCACCAAAACTTTCGGGACAAAGCAAAGAAGTGAAGCCCGCCGTGCACATTCCGAACTCGCCACGCGTCACCGTCAAACCGGCAGGCCAGCCAGTAACGGCGACGACTGTTGCTCGCCAAGCAGGTACTAGTCGCCCATTTTTCATCAGGGACCGGTCGACCGGATTGCGGTTTCTTATCGATACCGGTGCCGAGCTCAGTGTCATTCCTCCGCAACCAAATGATCGACTTCAGTCAGGCCAGTACACCTTACAGGCCGCGAATAATAAAAAGTCGCATCAAAACTTTCGGGGAACGCTCACTCACTGTCGATCTTGGTCTCCGGTGATGTTTCCGTTAAATATTCCTGCTTGCCGACGTCCGAACGCCACTTATCGGTGCCGACTTCCTGGCACACTTTAACCCTTCCGTCGATGTCAATAGGCGTAAGCTAATTGACAACACTACCGCCTGCACGGTAAATGGTGTTCAATCGACGATGGCGTCAATCTGCATCCGACTCGCTCTCCCACCAACATCGTCTTTTGCAGCACTGTTGAAGGATTTTCCTTCGTTAACTCGGCCGTGCTCACATACCGAGATGGTTAAGCACGGTGTGGAACATCACATTACAACACGCGGTCCTCTGGTTTTCGCCCGTTCACGCCGTTAACATCTGGATGAACTCAAAATAGCCAAAGCTGAATTCGAACATATGCTTCAGTTGGGCATGACTTGACCTTCGAACAGCTCTTGGGCAACACCGCTACATACGGTACCTAAAACGTCTCTGGGTGATTGGCTACTTTGAGGTGATTACCGTGCTCTCAGCAACTGCACGATCCTGGACAGGTACCCTATACCCCATATACGCGACTATTCGTTGGGACTCGCTAGCGCTACCATCTTCTCTAACTTAGACTTTGTACGCGCCTGTTATCACATTTCGGTCGCGGAGGAGGATATTTCAAATACAGCGGTTACAACAACTTTCGGACTTTTTGAATTCACAAAGATGCCCTTCGGGCTCCGTAATGCGGCTCAAACATTTCAACGAGTCATGGACGAAGTATTACGCGGACTCCCTTTTGCGTACGTCTACATCGATGATGTTTTGATTGCTAGCCACTCAAACGAGGAACAATTTTCACACCTTCGTGCTGTTTTTGAACGTTCCGCGCAATATGTTATTAAAATCAACATCGACAACTGTGCCTTCGGAGTTGGTTCACTGGATTTCCTGGGACATCGCATAGACCAAACCGGTATCACACCTCTGCCAGATAGAGTTGAGTCTATTTCTACTTTTCCGACTCCCACTACGATGATAGAACTCCGACGATTTCTCGGCATACTCAACTACTATCGACGTTTCATTCCCCATTGCGCGGACGTTGTAAAACCTCTAACTGACCTAGTTGACTCTAAACGCAAGTCAGTTGTATTGTCACCTGAAGTCATAGCAGCTTTCTCGACAGCAAAGGAAGCCTTATGTCATGCCACAAAACCGTGCTTCATCACTTGCGATCCAAATGCTCGTCTCATTCTCACCACAGATGCATCAAACGCTGCAGTCGGTGCGGTCCTGGAACAGTCTGTGAATGGTGAACAGCAACTCCTGGCCTTTTTCTCGCGAAAGTTACAACCTGCACAGACTAAGTACAGCACATTTGGACGTGAATTGCTGGCCATTTATTTGGCGATCCGTTATTTTCGGCGTCTTTTGGAAGGTCGACATTTTGTTGTGCAACCCGATCACAAGCCTTTAACATTTGCTTTTCATGCTAAACCTGATCGGAACTCTCCGCGCGAAATCAGACACTTGGACTACATCTCCCAATTCACCACGGACATCCGACACCTACGTGGTGACGCCAATATCGTATCTGATACGTTATCACGACCTGATGTCAACCAAGTCCAATCACCTCCTTTTTATGATTTGCCTCAAATGTCCACAGCCCAGCAGTGCAGTGAGGACATGAAGGACGTTTCCACTTGTAAGTCCTTGAAATTGTCCACCATCCCTCTACCGACGCAAGTTGGCGACGCATTTTTGTGATACTTCAACGGGTACACCCAGACCTTTCGTTCCACTTTCTTACTGACGCACTGTTTTCAGTCATTTCCATCGTTTATCTCATCCGCAAAACGCGGCACACTGAAATTGATTGCACAACGCTTTGTTTAGCCCTCTATGAACAAAGGCATTCGCCTTTGGTCACAATAATGTCTAGAGTGCCAAAGTAGTAAAGTGCGCAAGCATATGGTTACCACGCCAGGCACATTCTCCTAATCAGACGCCCGTTTTTCCCATGTGCATCTCGACTTCGTTGGCCCACTACCACCCTCCAACGATTGTACGCATATACTGATTACAATCGACCCTTTCACCCGTTGGCCTTCAGCTGTGCCCATCAGAGATATTTCAGCAGAGACAGTCGCTAAAACCTTCTTAGAACACTGGATCACTAATTTTGGTGCTCCATCTACACTCACTACGAATCGAG